>JAAAKO020037819.1:0-12508 GCA_010015015.2 Bolitophila cinerea
TTTTGTTCGTACATATAGTTCTTACGCCAGTATACTTAAATACGCAATATTGAAATTGTCTCGGATAAAGAAAATATGAATAAAAAAAGGTGTTAGTCATAGAGTACTATTCCACATCTCTCTATATCCGCTATTTTAAAGGGTTGTAATCCTTTAAAAAACAGGAAAAATAATCTAAAACATTAACATTTTAAACAAGTAAAATACTAGCAAAGACATAAACCAATTGTGGTGATATATAGTGTTTTTGACTATACATCACCGAAAACCCTGAAAGTATGCAATTTTGTGGTGTGTGTGCCTCTTATAGGCCTAACTATAGGGTAACAGTTCAGTTTAAGTTTAATAGTTTTAAATTTTTGAGTTTAAGTTAAAAATTGAAATTAAAGTTTTGTATGAAATAATTTGTTTATTGGCTTCGGCCTGTTTATTTTGGAATAGTTTTATTGGTGGTATTTCTTTATTATTTTGCAATTTGTTTACGAATCGCCAATAACCCTTCGTCCAGTATTGGCCGAAGGACATCGTATAGTGTTGGTGACTGCAACGATCTGCTCTAGACCCACGGATAGCTCAGCTTAATCCACTGTAGTTGTCAGGCGACAGTTCACTAGCAGGACGGCAGCAATTATTTATATATTGCTGGCGCTTAAGCAGTTCAGCTGCCAGAGCCGCCTATCGGAGTTTACCATCACTGCCGTCGCTTGTGATTCTTTTTAATTTCTTTTGTTTTTTTTTTTGTGAAACAAGTCAATTGAACTAATCACTGCGATCTTACCAAGAGGGATGCGGTGGAGTTTATTACGGGAAATCAGTTGAGAGTGACACACTCTTTTCCATCTTATAGATGGCTAAGTGCGTGGCAGTTTGCTAAAAAATGAAACGAAGATTCCATTTCTACGCACCTGCTACAGGTCGGGCTTTCGGAAAATCCCAATCTATGCAGGTGCTTGTTGAGTATACATTTCCCTGTTAAGATTCTGTAGACCAAACTAAAATCCCGACGCTTGAAGATTAGCGGAAATTTGGTTAACGTCTTATTAAGCCTCTTTAAGAATAGCTTCGATATATAGCAGGCAATCCTGGAGGTCCAGTGTGATGAGTGTTGGACGTTTTTCATCAAGTCTCTAACCAAGGATTTCCTGAGTGAAATTTAGATTCCGACTGCGAGTTCCGGTCTTGTGAAAGATAATTCCTGACCAGGGACACAGGTTAAGCTTTTTGCAGCAGTTAAGTAGTAATCCCAAAGTAAATCTAGATGCACTTAAGGCTCTTAAAGCTGCTTGGCTGTTGCGACAAATGTAGATAGGCCAGTCATTTTCGTCCGATTTCTGGATTTCCAAACCGCAAATGGGGATTGGGATTGCATAAACATCTGTCTGAAAAACCAAAGCGTATCCCCCAAGGGACATATACATATTTAATGCTTGGGAGCTTGCATTGTGTATACCAGCTCTTGACTTACCACTATGAAGAGAGACGTCGGTTTAGAACACCCTTCCATCCATTGAGGAGAGTCCACCAGTCCTCCATTCCTCCCTGGTAGGAATTATGAGGCTTGACCTATAGATGAGGACTTCCAACATATATTAAGAGAGCCTTTGAGCTTAAATAAGAAAGTTAAGTGGTGGTAGGTTCAGATACACTTACAAAGCGGATGACGGGATAGTTTTTATAGAACTCTAAATGCCGATACAAACAAGATGTTGAAACTTTTCGAGTTTTCTAACGACCATTGGCCTTCTAGCTCTCTGCCACCATTTACTGTCCTTTTGGCTATGTGCTTAGTAGACTTGACCCAATTCTTTGTTCATCGATTCCGAATATTGATTTGTAGAATCGGGTCAGTATAGAGCTCAAAATATATGCTTCTGTGCACGGAGGAAGTGATATCGCTAGAAATCTTCCAGCTTTGTATCAGATCCACAAACACCATTGATCACAGCGTCATTCAACTAACAATATGCAACCGACGTTGCAAAATTATGTTTTTACCACCTAAAGATCTAAATTCATGGTTAGGAACCGATTTAGCCATTTAAAAACCCTCACAAGAGTAGAGTATGTAGAGCCCAATGCAAATCGGTTGGAAACCCGGATCGGTGTTGCACAACGAACGTTGCTCCCTCATTGCACAACCATAATGCAACCACAAATTGTTGCCACCATTGTTGAGGATTTCGAAATGAGATTTATTTATTTATTTTAGTCTTATGGGTTACCCCTACAAGCTTTCAGTATAATATAATAACATATATAATAATTTAATAATAACAACATACAAACAAAACACATAAGAACAGAAACACTACTGTGGGAATTTAGTCCACTATAATGTGGAACTCGCTTAAACCAAAAAATAAACATAGATACAATTCAATAAAACTAATTATAAAAGAATCGAATTTGGTAATAACGTAACTCTATTTCTAAAGACTTCACGAGATACATTAAAATCAAATATAAAATTTATAATATTACAATTCAATAGCATAATATTTATAGGTTTGAGTCTTCCATAATTTGTTCTGTGCTTTTATTACGAAACAAAACTATGGTGCGTGTTCTTCTACGAGGTGCATTAAACGGGACAAATTACAATAAACAAGGTGCATCAATTGCGTTAGTGATAAGATCAAACATAAAAAATATAGAGGCATTAAATCTACGACGTTCAAGAGATTCCAAATTTAACATAGTCAATCTTGCCGAATACGAAGGCAAATTACAAAGATTATTCCAGTGGAGGTTGCGTAGGCCATACATTAGGATTTTTTTTAATGGACTCGATACGTATGATTTGGTTACTATAACTAGGTTGCCATACAACGTTAGGGTACTCTAAGTGAGATCGAACAAATGCAATCCAAGCATACTATAGGCTATCAATAAAATATAATCTATGTGTTTAATAAAAGTAACCCTCACATCAAAAATTACACCTAAATCTTTAAATTCGTTCACGCGGCAAAGCGTATCATTATTTAGAATATAATTGTTTAAAATAGGATTTGTTTTTCGGTGAAATGACATAAGTTTACAATTATTTATGTTCAATGCTAATTTATTTTCACTACACCATTACACTACACATTTAAATCATTCTGTAACAAAACAACGTCTTCTGTAAAACAAATTTTACTAAATAATTTTAAGTCATCGGCATACATTAAACAATGGGCGTCTTGAAAAGAATTTGACACGTCGTTTATAAATATTATAAAAAACAGAGGTCCAAGTTGACTACCCTGAGGAACGCCTGAGTGGACAGGGAAATAATTAGAAGAACATTTACTGGTTTTAACAAACTGAGTTCGGTTTGTTAAATATGACCAAATCCATTTGAGCATATTTGAGTGGATTCCAAAAGAACATTTTTTTTCAATTACTGTGCAATATTCGATCAAATGCCTTTGAGAAATCGGTAAACAAAACATCAATTTGAAACCCTGATTCAATATTACAAAGTAGAAAATTTGTGAACTCAAATAAATTCGTTGTAGTGGACCTACCCTTAATAAAGCCATGTTGCTTTACAGATAGAGATTGTATTAAATGCGAATATAGAACCTTGCATACAAGTGATTTGAAAAATGTACCAATAGTTAGAAGAATTGATATACCTCTATAGTTTTCAATTTTACGACGTGACCCACTTTTAAATATATGTGTGACATAAGACGTTTTTCAATATTAAGGAAATACTCCAGTTTTAAGAGATTGGTTAAAAATCAATTTCAGTGGCAACGCCAAGGCAACAGCACATTTATTCAAAAACAGAGGTGGAATGCTATCCGGACCTAGACCTTTATTGACATCAAAAGATAACAGACCGTTATATATATCATCCAACGTAAATTTTATTTGACCAATATTTACTACTGTATTAAACCTTGACACACATTCCAGAAGACATTGAGGTTCAATAATCACATATGTACGAGTAACGTAGTTACTCTAAAGTAACTATGAGACAAATATCATCTTGATTCGGCAACCAGGATATGTTGGGCAAGTTAAAGTCACCGACAACAAACACTTTATCATTAACATTAAATATTAAACTGTCGAGACAGTGTACACACTTTTCTTAAATTATAATAAGCTATTTCAGCGGATATGAAATACCCCTCAAAAATAACCAGGGATAATTGACTTTACTCCGGTGCCCGCACCCCCTGGATCCGCCGTGGCCCAGTGGTAACGTAAAACCCCAAAAATATTGTAGTTAAAAAAACGTACATTTACACAAAATGTGTACTTAATTTGGTAAAAATATTGTTTTTTTTTCATGTTTGGTTGTTTTACAGGCAGACATAAGATTTCATAAACTTAGTGGTCGCAGCAAAAGAATGGCGTTGCGGAGAGGATGAATAGAACTTTGGTGGAACGGACCAGGTGCATGATTTTTGACGAGGACATGGAAATCAATTGTTGGGCCAAAGCAGTACACCAAGCTGCTTACATTACCAATCGATCGATCAATCGCTCGTTGGGCAACAAATCGCCTGAGTTAGTTTGGTCGGGCCAGAAACCGGACTTGTCAGAACTCGAAATTTTTGGAACTAGAGTTGTGCGTCAGCCGACTAAACTCTCAAAGATCGATAAGGTGAGTGGCGGAAAATTGTTTGATTACGAAGAAGATGATGGTCCAACTTCAGTTGGGGAAAACGACGAAGCCAAAGGAGTGGAAAGGGAAAAGGATGCCGGAGCGGGTAAGAGCTGATATGGTGTGCTGACCCCGACTTACCCACACGAGAAGCCCACGACGACACAAGCCTTGTTGACGATCCAGATTTTGAGGTACGTATAAACCTCCCGCCACCGGTGGGAACGCCACGTAGGTCACAACGACAGAGGGTGCAATCGACAGGAGCAATGCCGTCGGACGTCACGACTGTGAATTTTGGAGAAAGGCAATGAGCGAGGAGCTCGAAGCTGAAGACAAACGAAACTTGGTCTTTGGTCAAACTGCCACCGAATCAAAAGGACATTAAAACCAAATGAGTTTTTTAAACGAAGCGTTCTGAGGACGGTTCCATCGTTCGTTATATAAGGCACGTTTGGTTGCGAAAGATTGTTCGCAGTGATATGGCATTGATTATAGGGAAAGGTATTCTCCAGTCGTCCGTTATACATTAATTCAATATCTGATTGCGTTGGCAGCCCAAAACGACATGGGCGTCGATCAGATGGATGCAATCACGGCTTATCTGCAAGGTGAGCTCAAAGCGGACATATACACCGAACAACTTGAAGGTTTTGATGATGGGACCGGTCGAGTCTGCAAACTACGCAAGGCAATGTATGGCTTAAAGCAGAGTGGTGTGCAGTGGAATAAATGCCTTGACTCTGCATTGAGATCATTTGAATTAACAAAATCAAACGTTTATCTCTGGCGTATATTTCACGAAGGACGCAGATTTGATGATAATCTATCGATGATATATTGATTTTTTGGCAAAGTCAAGAGGTTTGTGACCAAGTGAAAGCCAGACTGTCCAGCGTCTTTTACATGAAAGACATGGGCCGCACCAATACCTGCGTCGGTCTGACAATCAATTACGAGACCGGTGGCATTTCTATCAATCAATCAGCATATTCCAAGGAGTTTTGGTTGCGATTCGATATGGCCGACTGCAAATCGCCACCTTCACCGTTCAACCGAATGACTCAACCGAGAATATTCCCTACCAAGAAGCGGTTGGCAGTCTTTTATACCTTGTGCACAATGCCCAATATTGCTTTTGCTGTAAGCGCAGTCAGCCGCTTTAACTCAAATCACGGGCTAGTTCATTGCACGGAAGTCAAACGTATTATGAGATACCAATTACAAGCTGGCTCGATGGCTACGTAGATGCAGACTGGGCGTCCGATATGGACAAAATAAGCTCTATCTTTAAATTTGCCGTGGGCGGTGTCTTGGACAAGCCGACGACAACCGATAAGACGATAATTTAGGAATTTGTACCAACCGATGTAAATGTAGCAGATATAGGAACTGAGATCGAAAAAAAATCTAACTTTAAATTGCCCTAACTTTGAAAGCCCTTTCCAATTATAAAAATTCAAACAGTTTTAAAAAGCAAATTTAATTTCTGATTAAATACGTTAACACAAATAATTTGTGTTTTTTTTGTTTGTAGAAATCTGCCAGCTTCTCCGGAAACCTACCATTAGCGCCTTTATGGTGGCTTCTGAGACCTTGACTGCTTGAGTATTGCTTGAGGAGCACTGTGATAATAGTAACTTTGGCACTTAATCGCTCATTGCTTTCCTTAGGAAAATACCCGCTAATGATTAAAACAATTCACGAACTATTAAAACAACAGAGAAACCAAACACATTAAGCTAAAATTACTATACAATTCGAAATATTAGATTTTATAAAAAATATTTAGGGTCGTTGCATGAAAGGAGGAGAAAGTTCGTCAATCCTAATTTCGCCAAAAAAAATCTATCTTTTCCTATCCGAGGTTGCAACCTACTTAAACTGTCGGTTACCTTCACTGACAATTTAAGGTGGACAATTGAAATTGGACAATTGAAATTGGACAATTGAAATTGGACAATTGAAATTGGACAATTGAAATTGGACAATCGAAGGTGGATAATTGAAGTTGGCGACAATTAAAGGTTCGACAATGTAAGGTGCGACAATTATAAAGGTAGACAATTTTAGGTGGCGACAATTAAAGGTTGGGTACAATTTAAGGTGCGACAATTTAAGGAACGACAATTTAAGTAGCGACAATTTAAGGTGGCGACAATTGAAGGTGAAAAATAAAAAACAAGCAAAAGATGCGACAATACAAGTTATATAAGTTTTTTCGTCATAAGTTTACTTTAGTTTTTGCTGGTTCGATAGGGTTGACAAGGGCCGACTGGGATTTTTTTTCGAAACGTAACGACCTAAGGCCAGAGCTACTCCTAAACCACCTTGAATTGTCGCCACCTTAAATTGTCGCACATTTAATCATCCACCTTTAATTGTCGGTACATGTGCATGAAACGCTATTACATAAAAATGCAAAACCCACTTCCTAATTAATTATATATTATAACAATATGCAATTAAATTAGGAAATTTGTATTTCGTTCCACTTCTATAACCTATATTAAAAAATGTTTTGTTGTAATACAAAATAAATCTGGTGGCTTTTAACCATGTGAGCAGGTGACACGGTGGCGTATTGGCTTTCACCATAAGCGGACATAACAGACTTCAGACTGTGTCAAGTCATAGTTACTGTGGACTACTGGTGATAGATTTTACATTCTGAGAGAGAGAAAGATAGAGAGAGAGAGAAAGAGAGAGAAAGAGAGAGAGAGAGAGCGTACTAATAAAAAGCTGGTTCCGGAAGCATATGTGAAAATGCATTTCAAGGTAACATAAACTAAAGACGCAATGCCGAAGCATCCAAGTAAACTAATATAAGTATATATCAGATAGTTGTCTCACGTGCGGTTTAATAATTAATATATATCTTAAAATCAACAACCACTAAGCAAAATTTTTTTTGGATAAACGAAATGTTAGACCAACCACTACGAATCCACCTGTTCTACAATTGATTACACATTCCAACATCTGTACAGGTTCCACGCTGATATAGTATTTACTTATCTTATAAATGAAGTAAATAAAATATAACCCACTTGATACAGTCAACAATTTACATGAATAATAATGTAAATAGGAATGTTGTAGTATATCAATTAATTTGTTGACCAAGTTAAGTAAATATGGAAGCTTATACTTGTATGATTTGAAGTTATAACATTTTAAGTTTTAATTTGTATTTGGTATTATTTTAAAATTGTATATGTGCTTTTTGTTATGCCCGTCACGTTACATATTGTTAAGTAAACACAAGCGATTACGAAGCTTTGAGTTAAAAATAAAGTTAGTTGAAGCTGAGCTTTTGCCGCAGAAGCACTATAAAATGCTTTAGTTATGTTCCAGTTCAAGCTAAAGTGTATACATACAAATAACCAATAACGAAGAAATCTATTGCAGTTTTGTTTAAATAATGATATGTATATTTGAATATAAATAGCCATTGTGGCCTAAAGAAGACAATAATATTTATCCTATCTGTGAATTCATGTTTTTGAATCTTTTCTGAGTATATAAATATACTTGAACAATTATACAAATACAATATAATATGTAAATTAGTAAACTTCTTCAATAATGATGACTCTCACATACAAACCAAACAGTACGACCAAGTTCAAGAATGTGGACATAAATACTCATCTTAGCCCGACCACCACTCGTTTTGATTTCACACAAAACAAACAAATGCTATAGAATTTTGTGTGTTTCGGACGGTGATGACATTTTAATTCAGTATATCGAAAAGAAACTAACAAACAAATTCCGGAAATGTGTGATCTTAGATTTGGACGAGACAGGTTAAACAGTGATTAGTTGTATCCATACACAATATGGAATCGGGTCGCGATGTCAATATTTCAAGATATACAAATACGTCCGATGATGGTGATACAGTGGCAACAAAAGCATTTGATAACTTTGTGTATTTCTGGGCTATAGTGGACGGTATTTTATTGCTTGTGATTATTGGTGGAAACACATTAACAATATTGGCAATTCGTATGAGTCGAAAACTGAGAAGTATTACCTCAAATATGTTTGTATTATCATTGGCCATATCGGATATGCTGGTGGGATTTACACTTCCGTACCATTTAGCCTTCTACATGGTATCCAATTTAGGACGTTCTAGAAATATGTGTTTAATGCGTTTTTTCTTCATAATAATTGCGTGCTGTATTTCAATTTGGAATCTAGTGGCAATTGCAGTGGATCGTTACATAGCAATTGTGTACCCACTACATTATAACAGGTATTACTAGCATACATCTGATATGATTTTTTATAATACTTTATTCATTTGCAAACAATTCAAAACCATTTAATAATAAATGTGCATTGTACTCGTGCATAATAATTTTAATATAGGTAATTATTTAGGGCTACCCAAAAATAAAATGGTAACCAATAAACTTAAAAAATTTTTTTTTCATTATATACCAATGCGTTTCAGTTTTATTTTATTTATATTCAGTATTGAATAAATTGGAAATAAATTATTAATTATAAAGTGGATTTAGAAATGTAAACAAACGATTTTCTTTTATTTTTTTAATTTAAGATAACTCTAAAATTTAATTATAAAGGGTTAATCATATATTGATAGTCAAACTTCGTGTACGTATTCCTTGGTCAATTCTAAGACGAAACATATAAAAATTATAGCCATATTTGAAAAAAAATATTTCGGTTTTCAACCGGGACTCATTTAAATGAATATAACAGATGCCTACTCTTTGGCATTTTTTCTTTTGGGCTACTTGATAGGTGTTGCTGAGACCTTTCAGATAAGTTATCACAACTGCCCAGTAGAGCCGTAGTTTTCAAGAAAAAATCGAAAAATAAAACAGAAAAATTGAAATTTGTTTAAATCTTAGTGAATCTCCGAAAATAGTTAATGGATTTGTGATTGTTTTTTGCACTTTTTCATTTTTTTTAAAGACTGTAACCCAAAGTGGCAAGTGTGATACATTACCTGAATATTCTTGGCAACACCTATCCAAGAAGCCAAAAAAAATCCAAGTGGATCCTAAAAAGTTACATTAATTTAAATGAGTCCCGCTCGAAAACCAAAATATTATTTTCAAATGGCTATCATTTTTTATGTTTCGTTAGAATTGAATTGAAGGAATACGTATACGAAGTTTTTCTATCGGTGTATTTGTTTTAGTTTTTTTGTTAAAATGTTCTATAAAATATAAATTTCAAAAATATGCAGTAAAGTGGAATAAGATTTTTTTTAAACACGTCCAGAAATATAGACTAAGTTAGGTATTTTAATCGGTTATTTGATCAGACATTGTTCTTTTTGGTATATTTCAAAAACAATATAATCATTTTAAGCTGACCCACTATATTAAGTCACTGTTAAAAAAATCGATTATATTTATTTGTGCAATACAAATTTTGATTCTGATTCTGTTTTGAAATTTTTTTTAATGTCTAAAATTTTGACCATAAATACGAAGTTTTCGTAGTATTATATATTACTATACATTTTTAAGGAGAATGCAAAATGGTTCTGCGAATTATCACCCAGTATTTAAAAGCAAGACAGCGCTATATAGATTTATATTTACCAGGTACCAGGGAATGGGACGAAATACAAGTTTGTGCAATGGCTTATGCAATGTACTTAGTTTTTTGGTCTTAGCTTAAATCACATTTTAAGGATATAAGTTTTATAATTATAGCAATTATGTACACTTTCAAATAACCCACAATCGAAATTAGTTTAATTTTAAATTGATACACTTTTCTATGTATTATTACTTCGAATTGAAATTATTTAATTCTGAGTAAAATATCACACATGAAAACAACAATATAAGTTTAATGAAATAGTTAACTCATGTGTTAAATTTATATAGAAGCTTAAGAGACATTACCTAAATAAAAGAGACTTTAAAAGACATGGTCCAAAACAGAGACCAAGTCTCTAAATGGTTGGTTTCCATTACGATGACTGGAATTATATATAGACTAGCTGACCCGGCAAAAGTCGTTTTGTACAAATACATTTTTTATACAAATCACAATGAAATTCAATATTTCATTCTTTCAATAAAATAATAAAATAAATTTGATTATTGAAATACGTGTTGAAATGTCTACAATTCGTAGGAAGTAGAATTGTAAAATTCAGTTGGAAAACTAACACGTTCATTTTTTCATTCTGTATATTAAAATTGATTAAAGAATTTAAAAAAACAATTCGTTGTCCATTATATTGACACCATAAACACTGATGAATTGTGTAATTAGGTAATTAGGCACAATATTACAAAAATTGTATGCGAACATTTCCTTAAAAAGTGCTGTATTCCAAAAAACAAATCTCTTGAAGAGAATAAAATCGTCGTGAGAAATTATAAACATTGATATGTGTACATTTTCTCAGAAAGAGAATTATTCTAGAAATACAGCACTTTATTGACTTGTTGATTAATAGTTTTTTTTCCACTACGAATATTGAGGTTCTTTAGAGAATATTTAAGCAGATGAATCATTTTGAAATTTGTTCACGCATGTTAGTCGGTAGTTTGCATTTATTTACTCTGTAATGATGATGCTTTTAACCCATTAGGAGCTATTGGGTAGAAACTTACCAAAAAAGAGCAATCTTAGGAAAAAAAAGAGTGAAGAGATTGCGAATTTCATGGACAGGTATAGAAGAAAAATAGTATTACTCAAAAATATTTGTTAGGGTCATATAGTATAATGCCATACGGGGTAATTAGCGAGGTAAATGTCAGACAATTTGATAAGTTCAAAAAGGTATCTCTAACTTAAAAATATTTATATATTTCACCTGAGTACAAAATGTGTGTTTTCAAAGTTTGGGTATTTATATGGCCACTTTGCTGGTTAAAGGGTTTTAAAAAACCCTATGTTTATTTTATTTTAGGACACCTTAAAAGCCAAATGGGTAAAGATACCGAAATAGCCTGCAGATACCGAAATGACAGGAAAAAATCTCAATATAAATACCCTAAATAGTGTCTGTGTTTATCAACCTCGGACAAAAAAAAACAGGTATATCAGTCGTTAATGGGTTAAACATGCATTACTTTCATCTGCATAAATTGAAAGGTGTATAAATAACTAGACATGTTTGTCTGAAATCTTTAGACAATAAATAAACAACGGAAACCAATGTCGTGATTGTCTATTTGATTGACTTGTATACGAAAAGATTTTTTATGGTAAAAACAATAGTTTATAGGTAAATCTATTTATGTAAGGTGCTGAAATGGCTATTGATTCAAACTTTTGAAAAAGTTGATTCAGTTGAGTTGAATTTATCGAATTATATATCAATTCTTTGGCAATTGTTCCAATAATTGTTTGTTAATAACACGTTAGGCGCAAATGATTATGTCTCTATGAATTGAAAATAATATCGTAAAGGTGAATTATTTAATAATTTATAATTTTGTATTTATGGAGAAAATTGTCGTTTTTGGGGAATAGTTGTTTTTGTGGATTTTGTTTCCCTCGACTATAGTAATTATTTAAAAACAGTCTGCAATAATTGGGTTGAAATTAATTTTTCTATTTAAAATCATTATAAAAAAACCTCATGTCTTCAAATGTCATTAATTTTTAGGCGCAAATCAGAGTGATTTGGGTTGCCAGTAATTTATTAATGTTTAATTGTAAAGTTTTACCAAGCGCAAAACCTAACCCTATAAAATGTGTTTTTTTATCAAAAAAAAATAACGGCTCATGCCTAAATAATAAATAATTTAAAATCATACCTAAACAGTAAAATGTCCTTATAGTTTGTTGTTTTTTCATGTTTAACTAAACTAAATTAAATAGGTACTACTATATATATTTTTATATATATATATATATATATAATACTATATATATTTTTAT
>JAAAKO020037830.1:0-12507 GCA_010015015.2 Bolitophila cinerea
GTGATTTTTCAGAAATTAAAAATTTTAAGGCTACGGAGTTTCGCCAACTCATATTGTATACCATTCCAGTTCTATTTAAACAATTTCTGCCTGCAGATATGTATAGACATATGTTGCTTTTATTTGTTGCTATGCGATATTTAGATAATTCCCAAAACTTTAATGATAACGTAGATTTAGCAGAAATTTTTATTAACGAATTTGTTCAAAATTATTCATATTTTTATAGTCATAATAACTTTACATACAACACACATGTACTTTTACATTTACCAAATTGCGTTCGTCAATTTGGGCCACTTAGTTCTTTTTCCGCCTATATTTTTGAAAACCACATGCGCGTTATTACCGGTTTATTGAGAAAAAAAAATTTGCATTTGCAGCAAATGTTTAATAGATTCCACGAGATTGCGGTAGTCAATAACCGTAATATATTCATTGACACATTTCCAGGTGGTTCTACTTCGAATCAATCGTTTATGTATAATTCATTCTTTTTAAAAGCCAACAGTCTGAGAGATGGATGTTGCATGATGAGACCTTCTGTTTCTATATTAATTTCTGAAATAGCCTTGGAAAATGGTATACATATGATCACTGGACGACGCTTTCTTAGCACAGAAAACTTTTTTATAGATCCTATCGAATCCATTAATTTAGGTATAGTTTTAGTAGATAATTTAAGTAACGAATTAGAAATATTTACAGAGCATGATGTAGTTTATAAATATTATAGAATACCATATGATTTAAAGTATGTTTTAATTCCAATATTACATAGCGATAATTAATTTAATAAATATATATATAAATATATTTGAAGCAAAATGTTTTTTACTTTATTAACTATAAAACAATTTTTAAATTTCCTCCATTGAATATATTCACAATTTTACTTTATAATAATTTTTAATTCAAAATTATTTTTTTCAGCTACTCAACAATATACAATATAATTTTAAAATCATCAATCTGTCAAAATGCCAAATTTTTACCAAGGTATATTTTAACTTATAATTTTTAATACATTTAATTTAAATTCATCTTTTTCAGCTACTCAACGACCACCCACTCATTCTCAAAATGTTGCCTTACCAGACACAAGGCCCATTTTAAACTTAGGTACATTTTTTATTATACTTTTTAAAACATTTAATTTAAATTCAACTTTTTTTTTGTATATTTCAGTACCAACCAAGCGTCCATTAAGTAGCCACGAATCGTGCACAAAATACCAAGGTAATTTTTTATTTTTATTTTAAGAATTGCCTAAATACTAAAATAATATATATTTTAAGCTTTTGAGGATGCAACTAAGCAGCGGGAACCTATTTCAGGTTAGTATTTAATATATATATTTGTTATTTAATCCTAATATAATTGTTTTTACAAAATTCTTAGATTTTGATATGACCACTATAAAAAATTTATTAAGTGATATTTCAAAAAAAGTGGATCAATCAATTTCTGATCTTGACATTTTGAAGAGACAAGCCTCTAGAACAAATGTGGTTGTTGGGGTTATGTCTTCACATTTAGAAGCGGTTTTAGATTCAGAAAGAACTAAATACCAATTTCCAATTAAATCTTTTGAGGAATTAACAGAATTCGAAGAAAAAATAAAAGAAGATTTGTTTAGGCAAAAACTGGTATATACACTTATTCACTATACAGAATATATATACACATATACAATTTTTTATGCAAAATATCATTTCTATTTAATAATAATTGAATATTTGACATTATTACACTTAACTATATATATTATAATAATAATTGTTTTTTTAGGTACTTTACTGGAGAAAAAAATCCAAAAACACTCCCGATAAGGTAAAGGCCATATTTAGCGAGTGCTTTAAAGATGACTTGTGGGTCGGGTTCAATGCAACTGGAAGCTATGGACGGAAGTCAGTTTTAGACTTTAGATTTGCTGCAATAATAAGTGGTAATTCTTTATATAAAATCAGTTTTAACAATAATGACAAGTATATTTTATTTACAGAACTGTACGATGATCATATGGTGTTTATGCAGGATTTACGACAAAATATGCGTAATATTAGAATTAAAACAAATCGTACGTAATAATATTTAAATATATATATAAATCACTAATACCATTATATTTCACTTTTTCAGACAATTCGATTCCAGTCCAGGAGCAAGACTAAACAAATAAAATTTAACTGAAGCAATTTTATTGAAATGTAATGTAATGTAATGTAAATGTATTTTTTTAATAACCTCACAAAAATAATTCAATATTATTTTGTATTTTATGTATACTGGAAATAATTTAACATTTTGTTTACTCTGGTGTCAATATTCCGTACTACTAGTGGGTTTTGTAGAAAAAGATTTATTACAGACAATAAACTCGTTTAAAACCGTTGCTGCCTAATTGGACATAGCATTTTTTATTAATTCATTATCATTTCAAAAACAAAATTTTACATGCTCAGTAGAAATATGTTATATAACAACAACAACAGGTATCCAAACATGTTCCTTACTTTACAAAATATATTTTATTTTTTTTCAGTCCACAGTTATCTAAAAATGTCATTTACACAAAAAGGATTTAATTTTTACACAATATACAAATTGTTATTTTTCAAAGACAATGTTAAGAAAATACAAAACAAATAAATTTATTAATAATAATAAAAAATGGCATCTATTACACATTTTAAAAAGTTCAGTATTCAAGTATTCAAAAATTTTATTTTACATTAATGAGGCATAAAAAAACGGCCCTTAGTCAACCGTTTTCTTCACTCTAAGTTAAATTTACTTGAGGATATTTTTCTTTCCGAATCTGTATTCTTCAGTCTATGGCGTTGCCATAGTTACCATGGCGATAATAAAAATGTTAATGGCGTTAACGTAGTTTAGCGACACGTAACTATGGCAACGCCATCTAGAATGAAAATATCATATATTTTTTAAGCCGTTGTCATAGTAACGTACAACCAAAATTGAATACATCATGGTCGTGACGTAAACGCAAAAAGAAAAATCTGCGGGATATTTTTTTTGATTTTATCTTTCAGGGATTTTTTTGCGCACCCTATTTTAATATTTTTTACATTTTGTGAAAGTAAAAAAATATCTATTTATGTATGTAATGAAATTATGTATTTCAAATCCAAACTAAATAAATACAAATATCGATATTTTTACTAGAACTTATCATATATTTATCAACTGTTACAAATGAGTTGATAAAAATTAACGTTTAATTTACCGTATTCTTTTAATTCTGCCGCTTTCAATTAATTTTGCCGCAGTGATTCTACTATAAATCACATTACATGCAACTCATGACAAATAATATAAATATCGATAATTTGATATGGATATAGCCATAGCAACCATTTTATGTTGCTATAGGCAGAAAGAATCCTGGGTTGAGATTCTGTCATTTTTCGATAAGAAATACGCCCATCGCATTAGAATTCAGTAAGCGGCAATATTGGTACAAAACATCTCAGTTAACTGCTCACGAGGTTGTGACTAACAATTTCCGCTCTCTCTGCCGCATCGCTCGCACGTTAGAACTGACAAACGCATTGCAAAGAGCGTTTCTACCGCGTCAAAACTGCATTAAAGTTGCGTTTAAAACGACGTCGACGCGACGCACGAAAACAAACGATGCTGATTTCAGCTGTCATCAGAGCGGAATACGTTGTTCTAGTCGTATTTTTATTACGAAAACGCCAGATAAACACAATACACATTTTAACTATTTATCTTTTTTTCATGGCACGATATGAAAATGTGATCTTGAAGTTGAAAACTGTCAATAGGAGATGTCGCAGTGACGTCACGATCATGGTGAATTGAATTTGGGCGGAACGTATCTATGGCAACGCCAAACAAAAAATACTGTTTTAATATATCAGTCGGTTTAAAAAATAGAATACAGAAATAAGTTTACCCAATACTGAAGTCAAAGCCGGTTTTTCATCAGTTTATAATAAGTCATGTCCTTGTGATCAAGATTGGTGTCACTTAACTGTGGCTTGATAATTAAATAGTCAGCAAATAACATTTTACAAAACAGCTTGATAAAGTTTGGTCACACAAAAATGTACCTTTATAATAAAAAACATTAATAAAGTTTGGTCATCACAAACACCGGATGAGTAAGATCATAAAGTTACAACCGTTATTTTATACTGTCATAAAATGTCATTAACTGTAATATGTATTATACATGTTTAAATTCGTAATTACATTCGATCATAAATAAAAATTATGGGTATTTGAATAATTTTCAGTATAAATACATTTAGATTCAAACAATTGTAGTCAGTTTGTAGTTGACTTTCAGTGATTCAGGACACGATAAGAATTCGTCGGTCAAATCAATATAATTAAATAATTATATTCTAACATAAAAAATACTTGTTCATTTAATCTAAAGTAAAACAAAGTTCATTTTAAATAATGTCCGTACCACCATTTATGAATAGCAAGTACGCTAATATAACTGGAGAAATCGATCGTCAGATTGCTTCTGTTTTAGCCGACAATGCCAAGGATCTCGCTGCAGGACGTGCACTCGCCGAGAATTGTATCACTAAAAAACAGCTCGATGGTCTAACTGATGAAATGCAACGTAAAATTGCGAAACAAGTAACCGAACATTTAGCTGCATATGCAAACAAGGATGTAGATGCTGCACAAAGTGGAAATGCAGACAGTGCAGTCGCAAAGGATATTATAGCTAGCTTCACAGAAGAAATCGACAGGCAAATTGCTATCATTTTAGGAGTTAATTCCAAGGATATGATTGAGGACTCAAACGAGGTTCCCGAGAATTACGATAGTGATAGTGACATTTGTGATATTGAAGCTCTTGTAAAATATTGTGAGATTTCCAATGCGGGCGTTCCAAATTCGGTACCAATTTAAATGTAACTGATACGTGTTTAATTTTATAAACTTGAAGATGTGCAAAATAAAAGAACCTTCATAACCGCAAAATACTATTTTTTATTATAATTTTTCTATGAAATAAATAAATTGTATCTATTTTATAAAACAAAAAACACCTTACATATTTTCGATTTAATTTTCGTTGAATAAATGAATCATGGCAAATATCTATTATCGTATACTGTCCACGATTATTAAATCATTAAATTGTTATAGAATCATAATTAATTCAAATGTATTATTATATAAAATATATATTATTTTAATTGAAGTTCTGAATAAGATCAGCTCCTAAAAATGTTATGGACTTATATTTCAAAATAAATAAATAAATTTGAAATGACATTTTGTTTATGTTTGTGAATCACATAATGTTGCTGATTTTTTATTTAGTTTGGGTTTCATTTTCCAGAATTAGTATCTGTGTCACTATATTTTATCTAAAATTGAATTAATAATTGATTAATGAATCACGCTGATTCATAGTAAATATCACAATAATTACGAACGTACCATCATCATTATCAAGTATGAATTTCGCAAGTATCATATAGCACAATTTATGAAAAAATAGAAATCGTATAAAATTTCAATATTGTAGTTTTGTTTGTTAATAAAATCATTTTTGAAAAACATTTAGTCACTTTGGTGGATATGATTTTCTTTAAATATATGTAGAGGAACGTAGAAGCTTAAACTAGAGTCCTATATATAAAATAATACGTATGTTATATTAACTATCAGAGAACAAATATATTATATTTAGGTATCACTTTTTCGTATAGGTTTCCCATTTTATAAATACGAGTCTTTGGCTTTGTTTACTTTTAAAAACCCGTACGAGCCAAGGATCCAAATCGAAGTTGCTAAGAAGTCAGTCAGATGTGCACCATAAATTAAATTTAAAAATTGGTCCTAAAAGTTTTGTTTAGACTTCCTCCTAGCTTCTCCCGCCTCTACATATTCTGTTGCATTTGGAGAAAAAGATCCAATTCTAAAATAGTTTTTTTTTTATTTAAGGATTTTCTGATAAAAATATAAATAAATAAATATGTATAAAAAAAAACTTTTTGTTGATAGTGCAACATTATACCAATGTTTTTCTATATTCTATAAGAAGCCTTATATTGTAATCCACAATGATAATTGAATTCTACATGATTTTAATTCTAAAGAGCTCAGATTTTCCGAACTCTAAATCAACTATATTCCATGAACTACCGGTGGCTAGATTTCCTCACTATATATAGTAGATAAATAAGATAAATACTAAATACAGAATATATTTCGAAAATAGATATTTTTTCCGAACCGACCCGCAAAAACCCGAAAAAGGGGATAAGATAGAACTTCTTATGGAATTCTTCGGTGGACCAACTGGGCCTTGCATAACAGTTGTAAATGTGTACATTCTCTACTTTGGCACTTACAAATCTGACCGAACGTCTGTCAACTTCCTGATGGTGTATGGTGTGCTGCCTTCGTGTCCAAATTGATGCCAAATTCGTCATGTCATTGATCCAGTTAGGGCTGTCTAGTTGCTTGTAAAAAGTTCACTGATAGGAATTATATCAGCTCTCTCGTCACTATGTATTTTTGCAAAAGTGCTTTGCATTCCTTAGTAATATGGTTGGTTATATCTTCTGCAGAGTTTAGAGCGCCGTCTTGTTTGCGACACTTTGTAAAAATATGTCCGAATTAAATTGTTGGCAATTTCTCCAGGTAGATTGATCGATCTGTGTTTCACCGTAAGTTTTCCTTAGCCAATTCAATTTTTCTATGCACAGTTAAGATTTGATTAAAGCGCATACGTCGTTCGTGGATGTTATTTCATCAACGTCCCTTAATTCCACAATAGTTCGCTTGAACTCTGCGTTTCTCTCGGATAGAGTCCTTAAAGGCGGCTATATTGTCTCCATATTCATTGAATTGAAGCACCTTTTCTGGGTTCTTTTTACGCTTACCCCTAACTTTGCTAGACTTAAATCAGTCTTGAAACCACGCAAAATAACAATGGCATTGGGCCTCCTGGTTTTCTTCCTGAATGGCTTCGGTTTATCCCCGTTTACTGTTTTTCACTCATCCTCCTGGGGATTCTTAGTCACCATATAGTGTTCACATGGTTTTCATTGCAAGCAGAGAGGCCATGCGCGGGTTGATATTCTGTGCGCAGAGCCAGATCAGTGTAAATCAGTAATCATCCATCTGAAACTACGCTGCCAAATTAATAGGCCACAACATACCAAGGTTTTAATGTAACGGAATGTAGCGGCGTCTGCAATATAGCCATTTCTAAAAGACACCACTCTTGCTTATTGAGGTACTATAATATTGCTGACGTCAGCCCAAATCCTTCAAATTCATTCATATTTGGGAGAATGACTATCTAAAAGTAAGTTATCATGCAGGCCTCGAAGTTTCGGCGCATTATGCCTCTCCCAGTGATACTGTTTATATAGGAGAAAAAAAACAGATCACTCTTCAACAAACCATTTGAATTGCTCTATAAAAGAGACAATACGATCCAGTCTGGTATTGGAAACCTCCCTTGGTGTGGTTCAACGCGTCTATTTACTCGTGCCAGTGCAGGCTGCAGTTGAACTCAGCCTTATCAGCCATCTTATTTCCCTCAGTGTCGGTATATGTCCTGGTATCCATATGGCTCCAAAAGTAAGCATTGGTCTTAATACTGCTGTGTACATCCACAGTATTACTTTCGGTGATAGACCACATTTAGACCCAATGACTCGCTTCTATATTGCCATAGAGCTATGGGTAGCTTTAGTAATATTTGTTTCGATATGTTTTTTCCTATACAAAATAACCACCAAATATTTTAAGGCTAGGATTCTTATTTTTATTTTTAGCTTAGGATTTATGGTTAGATTATTCAATATTTGCTAGGCCACCACACTAGTTTTGGATGAATCGGATGATAATATCGTCTGCATAGCCAATTGTGTAGTAGCCAAGTGCATTTAACTTGACTAGGCGGCTGTCAATCAAAAGGCATCACATCAGTGGAGAAGATCGCTCTGTGGACAACCTTTATGGAAATATTTTTGGATTCAACCAGAATAGTTTGACAGTTCACGTGGAGTCGTATCCATTTGATCAAGGTATTATTGGTGTTCATCTTTGCTGCAATGTGCAGTAAGTTGTATTTCATTTTATTGAAAGCTCCTTTAACATCATCCCAGAAAGTGGCTAGCACCATTTTTTGTACAAGAGTGATTTTTCAATTTTAATGAAAACATTGTGGAGAGCTGAGGTGAGACTTATTGTCCTGAATACATTATCTTTAAGACTTTTTTGGATATTTTTGCAGAATCCTAAGTTTATTTAGACTTTGCTGTAGGGATGTGGTAGCGCGATAGGCCCATCGTCGGTTATATGCCTGGTTTTTCTCTTGATGAGAATGGCCGACACCTTCGTGGCCGGATATACAAGTTGGTTAGCTCCTTCTATAAGGGGATATGTTCCGTGGCAGCAAACACCATGCGCGGAAACCACCTTTAGTAACCTCCTTACTCTTGTGGAACCACTTCGTAGCTGAGACTCCAGGGTCTCCAGTCTTACTTGAACCCTCTCGTCAGTTACGTCTTGTTGTCGACGTATGTTGACTATAACATCGTTCTGGACACAGACATTGCGTTCAGTCCTACCACAGCTAGTTTGGTGTTAGGTACCTCGAACCGTGGAACAACCTCCATAAGCCACACCTTAGAGTTTGTGACGATTGCTATATCAATAACTACGATTAGTGGCTTTAATATATTATCTGACTGTTCTGGGCTCGTTCTACGTTCCGCATCGTTCATATTTGCTATGGCAATCCTGCATTCTCCATCAACTGCCCTTTTGTCGGAGCTGCGAGAGAGAGAGGTGGGTCTTGTTAGGTCCTTGTCACTTTTTCGCCGCTCTGCCCTTTGGAGATGTGTCATCAGGGATTTTCCTCTTATTAGATTCTTTCGAACCTGAAGGAGCAGTCCGAGAGTTGGAACTTGATACTTTGTTGCCGTCCTGTCTCTGCTTTTATTGTCCTACATCTCTGTCAATAAGTGCCTTATGTCGGATTTCCACCTTGTGGCCAAAGTGGTCAATAATACTAATGGCCCTAATGGCCAATTAGCCAATTAGCCAATTAGCCATTTTATGGAAATGCAGCCCCTAAATATTTTTTTTGGCAATACACTAACTCTCAAATGGACAGCCCGCAAAATAATTGGCCACATGTTGGTTCTTTATTCCTTAATGGCCACCTTAAAAACATGTTTATTCAAATGGCCAAGTAAATGGCTACTGTTTTCACTTAAATGGCCACAAAATGTCCACTTGGCTACTAGGTGGAAATCCGGCATTAGGTGTAATTGGATCCTTATCGAACTGGGTAGCAAAACCTCTAGGAGAGCTAGTTATCGGTAGTAAACTACTGAAATCACTCCCTTTTGGTATGCTACCATCGGTTGCAATCCTTCGTATACGAGAATGGATTCTGCGATCCAATAGCCGTTTGGTGGATGGGTGATGACATCCACTATTGGGATTGCTGACCACCTCTTTCGTTTGCTCTTCCTTTTAAGTGTTCTGTATTGCCAAACGCTTTGGCCTTGGCTGAGTAGCGATTGCGCTCTCTTCGCTTCTCCAAAATCTTCTCAAATGTTACACGTGCCTGCTGAGCTAGCTCTCCTTCTCTTCCCGTTTCTGCCTGCGTACGGAGATACTAGCGAATCCGTAGCCACCATGAACTCCTTTCTTCTATGCGGGTTCTGCCCTTTTACCGACCAAGACATCTGTATCCTGCGACATGCCCAGCAGTGAATCAGGAATTGATTCACATTGACTGTAGCAATCGGTTGGATGGTCTACGGTGGGGTGTCAACTTGGCAGTACTCGTGCAGGGTAAGAAAGAGGAGTACTTATACGAGCACGAATGTCATCTACCCCCATCGGCTTATCAGATACGATACCGAAGGTCGGGTGGGCTCACCTCCATGCTTTACACCAACTGTTGGAGTTACGCCGTGCGCCGTCGTCAGCTAGCTCCCTCCAGTCAGCCTAGCCACCGCCGGTTGTCCGGTTGTGTTGGCCGTCTTACCACATATCCACCCAGTGTGGGTTTGCCCTTGACCGTTTTATCGGTTGTGGTCTCCAAAATTGTCCCATTGAGCTAGTTTTGAAAAAACTTTTTTAATTTCATCGTCTAGCCCTTTCTCCTCCTTCTATCTCTCTCTCCATAACAAATGAATACATACGCATCAACCAGTCAGCCGTTCGTTGACGCACCGGCCGGACGCTGCCGATGACGCTGAATCCGCGCCTAAAGCAGCGCGTCACGTCCTAGAAACGATGCTCAGTGCGCTCGAAAATGCATCTGTGCGCCGGCCGTACGAAAGTGCAAGTTACACACATATATATATATATATATACGTATATTTGTCTATATTGTTTATTATACAATATATCACCTCGAAATAGTGCATCGGACGATTACCTGTTGTGCGCCGCTGTTGAACTTCAAGCTGCAGCGTACGCGCGCGTGCGCACAGGTTGAACGCCTTTATCGGCGCGTATCACGGCCTCTAATATTATACATGTGTGTGTGTGAATGCATTTTACTGAATATATATATATATATGCTGCACCATGCACCATGCACAATGTGCCGTCGACGACCCGACCTAGTGCAACACGCTGTGGCGGCCGACGCAGCGCGCGTGCGCGCAATCTCTCATTGCACTCGAGCGGGTGCTCAACTAGCGTGCGAAAATCGGCTTCTGGTTCTACGTGCGCGCACGGGGCGCTTGCAATCAATGATGAATACTATATTTCATATATATATATATATATATATATTATAAACGATATAGAGGTAGACACAGACGCACACATACACAAACGTATGTACGTACGCAACAGCTCGCTCGCTATACATACACAAAACATGACTCGTTATGATGATTGATCACTCGCATGCGCTTGCGATCGGACAACAGTGGCACGCGCAGCCTCACCACCTTTACGTGTGTTTTTTTTTTATTTACTTCCGATCCGCATGCGTGATCGTGTATCTTATCGTGGATCGACTATCGACTATCGACTTCTAATAAATCGTATTAAATTAATCGCATGCGAATCATGACAGATAAATTATGTGTGTATATATAAAAAAAAGATCGATCGTACACTGTAGATCGATCTACACGTACAAAAAAAACGCATGTGATCATTACGTTCACGATCGGCCGAAAAGTATAAAAAAAAATCATTCACACCCGTCTGGTCGGTGCGTTTTGCGCAAAGGCACGAACACTAGAATCCAAAAACCCGACTGTGTATAAGTACACGCGATCGTGCACACACACACTCGCACAGATAAACGCTCGTGTATGTGTGCGATCCAACAGGTGAGCGCTTTTGTGCGATCGGGCGTATTTACCTGTTGGCGTTGCGGTCCAATCACCGTGCGGCGTGGGCGGAGCCTATGTGTACAATAATAAATATATTCTCGCGTACTTCACGAGCGTTTTTCGTTTCTCGTTTCTCGTTGAGCTGCGTGTGTGTGCGTCTGTCGCGTTCGCATCGCGGGTGCGAGTGCGAGTGCGAGTGCGAGTTTTGGTCGTGGTGCATTGAAATGCGTGCGAGCGCATTTCGATCTGCTCTGCAACGGAGATATGTGTGTTGACGATTTGATGTGTTGATTTTTGAAATGCGCGCAAAATTTTTGGGCACACAAATTAGCTTGCACCATAAAAGTAAAAAAAAAGTCAATGTCCAGCAAATAATTGAAAATCTACGACAAAAATAAAATATAGGCGACCTTATCGACGTGCACGCCAAGCAAGAGGACGGCTGGTGGCTGGGCGCGGTCAAGAACAAGATCGGCATCTTTCCGGCCACGTACGTCGAGGAGATCGCAGTGCTCTAAGAGCAAAACCAAATCTCTACACATATCTACACATATATATATATAATCGATATTAGCTTCCAGACGATATAAAATAGAAAACATTTATTAACGGGGAGACAGAGGGAGAGACAAACGTCATCTGATGCAGATGGACAACGCGCGTGCACCAAAAAATAACATTTATACAAACATATATATATATATAAATATATTAAAAATATTAAATATTTACAGAGAAAGGAAATATGTACTTAATATATAAATATTTAAGATGATTTTTGATTTTATACGGATTTTAACTCGATCTTGGATCTAGACTCGATCTTATATCAAGACTCGATCTTGGATCTTCAATTGAACTTGGATTTAGACTCGAACTTGGATTTAGACTCGAACTTGGATTTAGACTCGATCATGGATTTTGAATCGATCTTGGATCTAGACTCGATCTTGGATCTCAACTCGATCTTGGATCTTGACTCGATCTTTGATCAAGACTCGATCTTGGATCTAGACTCGATCTTGGATCTTGACTCGATCTTGGATCTTGACTCGATCTTGGATCTAGACTCGATCTTGGATCTAGACTCGATATTTGATCTTGACTCGATCTTGGATCTAGACTCGAATTTGTAACAACACTCGATCTA
>JAAAKO020037841.1:0-12504 GCA_010015015.2 Bolitophila cinerea
ACGGGACATAAAAATTAACCATTGTATTTCTTTTAAAAAATCGTTTAAATTTTTTTTAATGGAGAAACATAAGTGTTTTTTTTTATTATAACCTTAACCTCACTAATAATCGTACCAAATATATCTGGTGGCAATGGTTTTTGTGTCCTAGAAAAGGCACTGTTGTGACAGCACCCTGAACCAATATGCGTGACTGCCAACACACCCTCCAGATTTCACAGGAGAATTCCTATTTATAGTGTCGTTTGGTTGCTGGCTGTCTCTAGCCAAATTGCTTTCTTTAGAAAAGGGAGCATATTTTTAAAAAGTTGTATAGTGCAATTACTTCCGAGGGTAGTAAGGCTATTGCAGAGGATTTATTAAAAAAAAATATTGATTTAGGGTAAAAAGTTATGTGCTAGCTCACTGTTGGGCACTTGAAAATAAAAAAAACATTTTTTGAGCTGTTTACTCTCCATGGAGTAGTTTTGGTTTTGGGGAATTATACGATAGAGCTCTCACGTTTTTCCAGACTAATGGATTCGGTCATATTGGCAAAAGGAAACTCCGAATCCACAAAATCCCAAAATTTTCAACCAATCAAATTCACGGATTTCGTGGTTTCGTAGTTCTTCAAAGCCACAGCTACTCTTTTTAGTTTGGTCAATACATTATTTTTACAGGATATCCCAATCGTCTTCTGAATATTTTAGCTTTTTACTAAAAAGCATACGATAATTTGTTGGCCACCTTCTTTTGTTTAGTCAAAATAATATTTTACAATGTTTCCAGTAGTTTTTTTTGGAAATAATTGTTCTCCTAGTCGTCCAATTTGTTTTAATCATCCCACAAGCCACACATGCTTGATTGATTTATGAATTATAAAATTGATTTATAAAATCTTTACAAGCACTAAATATAAGCTTAAAAACGACCACTTCCAACATTAGTGAATAAAATGAAAACGCTAGAGCAAGGTTTTGACATGCAAAGTTAGATCTGGCTCTAAGCAAAGTCTAAAATTACAGCTCTAACTCGTTAGAGACGGTTGAATAAAACGAATTGTTGCTATGATAGAAAAACCCCACTATAAGGCAGTTCAAACTTTAAAATGGCCTTTGGTGTATTGTAGAATGTAGAAGCAGATCTTTACATTTCGTTTACTTAAATCTAGAAATAATTTATTTTAAGTCTCTTAAATTTCTTTGAATATGCAATTTGAAGGATAGATTTTTGCTATTTTCAACACATTTACAATTGACAGTTACACTTTAGAAAAAGGAATAAAATATTTAAAAACAAACAGTGTTTTATAAGCATATTTAAAAAAAGATTATTGAGAACATAAAATCAATTAACACTTATACACCGCAAATATTAGAGCAATATGCTATTTTATTGCACCAGGCAAAAACCATACATCACACTGAATTGGTTAAAAATACACGTATCGAAACCACAAAAACTGCATTTCACCGCATTCACGAGTACTATTTTCCATCACACCAAACTTGTTTATGTTTCTGTTTCGTTACCGAAAAACACGCTTTCCGAAACACGGCATGACAATTTGATGTATTTTTAAACGAATGCGTAAAATCTCAAACATTTCTTATTTCATCTACACAACGCTTATATGTGTGTATGCGTTCGTATGCCACGGAATATCTTAATCATAAGAATATTATTGTTTTCGTGATTCCGAGACGGCTTAGAATACATATATATATGTATATATAGAGAGAGTATATGTCTGGGTAATGTAGGTATACGGAAAATTTCCATCGTGTGCCACCGGCCGTGAGACCGACGCAACGGCGACGTCCGCCGGCCGTGTCGAAGGTGCGTGGGTGTTAGATTCGCGAAATTTCGAAGTCACGTTTCGTCGAGATCTTTATAAGCAACTGGACGGCACGATTCGACATCAGTTGGCTCTAAGTGACTCTAGCGAGAGGTTCAATTTTATACAAACACACACACACATACTCAATCATGTCTTTGGAACGTGCCGTCCGTGCTAAGGTAAGTGAAAAAAGTGCATAAAAATTAAAGATACATAGTGAAAACAAAGTGCAAGCGAAAATATTAGGAATAAAGGACTTAAAATGTGTTTTTAAAAAAATCCTTTTTTTATTGTAGATCGCTGGAAAGCGTGATGTCGTTAAGGATCAGGAAGCCCAGGAATGGATTGAAGCCATTCTGGGAGAGAAGTTCCCCGCCAGCGAGGCCTACGAAGATATCCTTAAGGACGGTCAGGTCATCTGCCGATTGATCAACAAGATCAAGCCCGACTCAGTTAAGAAGATCAACGAGTCTGGTGGCCAGTTCAAGATGATGGAGAACATCAACAACTTCCAGAAGGCACTGAAGGCCTACGGAGTGCCAGACCAGGACATGTTCCAGACCGTTGACTTGTACGAAAAGAAAGACATTTCCCAAGTCACAAACACATTCTTCGCTCTTGGCCGTGCCGTAAGTCTTAAATATTTGGTTCTCTGCTTATGAGATATTAATAAAGATTTAATTTTTAAATAGACATGGAAGGATGCCACATTCACTGGACCAAACCTAGGACCCAAGCCATCTGATGAGTGCAAGCGTGACTTCACCGAAGAACAGTTGGCTGCTGGTCAGACAATCATTGGACTGCAGGCTGGTTCCAACAAGGGAGCCACCCAGGCTGGACAGAGCTTGGGCGCCAGCCGTAAGATCTTGCTCGGCAAGTAAGAAACTCTCCATTGCTGTATAAAAAAACACATTGATTATTTGTTTTTGTACAATTCGACTACCTCCATGGTCGAAAGTTCTCTTTAATTTATTTACTTTTAGAACCCTTTTTTATTACCTATGTATTTATACGTAAAACATAAATAATGTGAAACATTTTATATTATAATAAAAATAAATTATTATACACACATTTCGAATTGATATTATATTATAGACATAAGCATCCGAAAATAGATGTTGCACGCGGCCACGCGAAATGCGAAGGAGAATATTTTCATCACTCTAACTATATATACCTATGTATATAACTATATATACTATTTTCACAAATTTCCACATCACAATATTACAGTATGAGTGTGCATATTAAATATCTTGTGACGACCATTGACGAAGGTAGATCTTAATAAGTCCATCGGTTCAAAGTCGTCGGTCGACTCGAAATAACATTTTAATGGTTTAATGTTAAGTGTAAACGTTTATTTCCAATCCTTTCCACCTACATATAATCTTCAAAAATGATGAACAACTTATGTATATTTATAATTATATATGCATATACGATAAAAAGGTAAAATCACATATTCAAGTTACTTGAAAAGCAATGTATGTCGCCATCTCTGGGCAAATAGATAAGTAAAGCTTTTTCTTTCAAAGCTTAAGTTTTCAACATATTCACCCCTCACAAAAACTTTAACACAAGGTTTGGGTGGGTTAGTATTATCGATATTACTCAAGAGGTGGCGTACAAAACGAAAACATTTTTACAGGAGTGTATTCAATATTGTTGATTTTATTCCGTACATCGTACACGAACCGTTATTTAGTAAAATAAATTGCATAGACTCTTATTTAAAATTTTAAAAATTTTAAATTAAAAAATGTACGGTATCGCAATGTGTTTTACATTTAAACAATTTAATAAATGATTCTTCATTTACTGGTTTAAAAAATAAAAAGCTTACAAGATTTTAGTGTTATAAGTTTAGTACGTCATTTTGAGATTTACCAAAATGTCGTTTTACAATAATTAATAATAAGTTACAAATTTTTCAAAAATGATTAAATGGAGCATTTTGACAATTCTTCTTAAAATTTAAAAGGTGCATATTAAAAAAACATTTCGCTAAGCCACAATGCCAATTAGTTTACGTGATTTCTGCAGTTTATTTAGCGATTTTTTTTAGGGATGTAGTAGGGTAAGGCATTATTATGAATTATTTTTTTTACGAAAAAATCCGTTGTGTGGAAGATGGGTTAATGTTTAAAATAGGCACTTATTTTATTGTTTTTTAGAAGAAGGAAGTTGTTTAAGGGGAAAATTCAACAAACAAACAGAATAGAAGAACATTAACTTTTTTTAGATCTTACCTGAGCTTCTCTTATACTTCTCATTCATTGGTAATCAGTATTTAAGTTTTCGTTAGTCTTTTACTTCATTTTTGATAGTGTTTTGCTACAGTCTTTGTTGTTTGAAACACACTTGTCAAAATATTGAAAAACCTATTTTCAAAATTCTTTTTTGAAAAATGTTTTGCTTTGTCGTAGAACAGACTAACGTCAAAACAATTTTTGCCATTTTTTTATATTTTTGGTTATCTTTCGTTTATTTGGCACTTTATTCATAATCCCAATTAAAAATCATCATTTCTATACTTTAAAACTGACAGTTACAATATTTAATTAATTTTTTTTTTTTTTATAAATTCGTTTATTATTTTAAAATGTATTATTAAAGATATTTTAGTTTTATCATAAACATTTAAAACAGTGTGCATGTTTTAAATACTAAGTCTAAATTTGCACTGGACAATGATTTTTAAAAAAATATTTAATATATGCAAAATATATCATTCGCCGTTCAACTGGCTCTCAAATACCCAAACAAATAAATTAAATTAAAAAAACTAACATCATAAATTCTTTCAATATTTTATAATACATTTTATTACGTAATTTAGAAAGAAAGCTGGGTTTAAAAAACCGGAATACACGATTGAAAGATTTAAGGTCCTTTCAAAAATAAGTTTGAATATTATTTAGAAACATATTTCAAATAAAGAAAAACAAGCTTTTAAAAGATATTTTGAATAATTAAATAAGTTCAATAAAAAGTATGAAACTATGAACCTCTCCAGGATAAAAAAAACTTTTGTCAAGCCATACAAGATATATTAATTGCAAAAATATCTTAAAAATCAAAATAGTATGCCAATTAAATTTTATGTATGCATATAATATTTAAGTTATTTACCATTATGACATAATATAAATATCTTTTTGCAATAAACACGTTAGTTTACTGTGATATTATTTATTAAATGCAATTCTACACATTTACTTGTAATTAGCAATACCTATTAAAATACCTCATCGAATTGTTTAAAGTTACAATATTTTGTATATAAACAATTTACAGAATTAACCGGCTTGCATAAACTCATCGTGTGTAGTTCTGCTTATATTATAAAAAAACACGCTTACTAATATGATATCTATATATATTGTGAGTGCGGTTTTTATAATTCAGTGTTTATTAGTTGGTAAGTTTTAACTTAGCTTACCATTTGCTAAGTGATTGGAATTCCAATGTAGACGGTCAAATGACAAAATTGAATTTTCGATCCTGTGTAAGACCTTAGTTCCGAGGTCGGTCGAAAAAAACTGTCAAATTCCAATAATTATTAAAACCGTTCCGTCTTTTAAAATTCATTAAAAGATTATCTAAAACATTTTTAAAAAATAATTGAAAACCGTTATCATGGTCATTTTAATAAAGAAAATTATCTTATTTACTTAAATATATTTTACAATTATTTTTTATAATTAAAATTCTGTTTTAAAGGTATTTTTAAGGTACTCATAATTATATTTAAATACATAAGTTTGAGACAACTAATTGGCATAAATCTTGAGCCTTATAATTGTCATCCGCAGCATTGAAAAGCTCCTCTTTTCTAAATAAAAGAAGTTCATGTTATGTTTTAAAATATGTACTTTTTGTAAATAAATAAATATTGATATTAATCTAAATTGGATGAAATCGGAGTTCGCAATTCTCCTTTAAATATTAAAAAATATATACGATTTAAATAATTGCATTTTTTCATTTGCAAATAGATGCAGTCAACCAGAACAATGAAAGGATCATTGGTGGTGAGTTTACTACCATTGAAGAAAATTCGTGGCAGGTTTCAGTGCTAAAATGGTACTTTCACCGTTGTGGGGGTTCCGTAATAAGACCGAATTTGGTTATAACAGCAGCTCACTGTGTTATCTCACAATCCACCAATTGTATAAGTGTTCGTGCTGGATCATCTGAATACCGTCAAGGCGGCGTCCTAAGTCCTGTTGAGAAATACATTTGCCATCCATCTTACAATGAAGATAATAAAGTTTCAAACGATATAGCCATGTTAATACTTCAAATACCACTTGTGTACGGGCCAACGATATCTGCAATTAATCTACCAGTGGACATGGAAACTTTGGCTTCGGGCACAGATTGTATAATATCTGGTTGGGGATGGCGCGAGGAGTCATGTGGGTCAGCTTCCGATCGCCTGGTTAAGACCGTCCTCAAGTTGGTTGACATTGAAAAATGCGCAAGCATGTACGTTGACATTGTATTGTTACCGAAAGAAAGTATTATATGTGCTAAGGATGATGATGGTACAACGGGAAGCTGTTTTGGCGATAGCGGCGGTCCTTTGGTGGTAAATAAAACATTGTATGGGATTGTTTCCGCTGGAATGGGATGCGCTCACCCATTCTATCCTGGTTTGTATACGCGTGTTGCTGCATTTCGATCTTGGATCGAAGAAATTATAAAGGAACAGGATTAAAGATTCATTTTTATTAAAAATGGTTAATGTTCACATTAAGGTTAATTAAAATAAATAAAAATTATAAACAGTGCTTTTTTTAAAGTCTATCTAACCACATTTGTATCTAACTTAGTAAATTGCAGTGATAAAATATATTCCATTACCAAATTGTTATACATAAATAAGAGTTGTTGTTATTTTTATAAAAAAATTCTGGCGCAGTGTCACAATATCTAGCGAAACATTTTTGAAACCAAAATTTACAAATAAATTCTTCACCAAAATTTAGATATAATTTCTGTTTTTTTTAAATAATGAAATTCTGACGCATCATAAATTGCAGTTTGTGATTTTTAGAAATTGAGTCAAGCCAGAATTTTTAAAAATATCATTTTTTGTAATTGAGACTTTTTGTTGGTTTTTTTTAACCTAAAGAGTTTTTTTGTTTTTTTTTTTGTTAAAACCAACTTAATTATGTTAGAGTTCTTAACGAGAAGCAACATATTTATTAAAAACAAAATAATAACAAAAAAACAAGAAAAAAAATATTAGCAATACTTCATTTTTAAATAGTATTCTAATATTTATTTTATTAGAAAAAAACATTTATATTTATTGGTACAAAATACACACTGGTGAACCGTGACGTTTTGACTTGGCCTCAGAGCCATTGTAGCTATCCGGCGTTTAGATCTTTGTGTGCATTTTAGTCCTTTCTCCAATTAAACAATTATATATTGGGTTAACCCATACAAACTATTAGGGGCAGGGAGTATATTTTTTCAATTCTGAGAATTATTAATTCCTAGGCCGGTAACTAGTCTTACATTTTAAGAATTGCTACAAAATCAGTTAAATTTATTTTATTTTATATAATTAACTTTAACCCTTGCGGTCGAAGCTCAAAGGTTTAACAGAAATATGGAATTTAGAAAAATATAAATATATAATATAATTTTAATGTAAATATGTTTAAACCAAATTAGAGAAAACCAAATAAGTTTTTATTAAATAATAATAGTTTTCTGGCAAAAGGTAATATATACGGCATTCGGTTGTAACTTTCAGAGTATAAAATTATCTGCCGCAGAAAAGTTATTTTTATATCGCAGCTATTTATCTATTGTTCAATAATAATTTTGATTTCTCTTTATAAACAGAGAATCCTTTTCTTTGCAAACGCTCTGAAAGATAAATCGATTTGCAAACTTCTCGTTAGTTGTAAAACTGAACAAGTAAATCACAAGCATATATTATTTAAGGATTACCAAAAGAGTTCTTAAAGATACGTGTTTAAAACAATAAGTCACGATACACCCGAAACAGAGTTCATAAAATCATTCTTGCTTTGGCTTAGCAAGATAGAGCAATCCCTATACACTCACATGAAACATTTTAGGATTGTTCTAAAATGACTAAAAAGTCTGCAAACTAAAATATTTTGAGCGTGAATACTGCCAAAAATCTTCTATAATTTTACCCATGATTTGTAATGCCATAATGTTATGTGGGCGGCCCAATAAAATTAAAAAATGAACATCAATGTGTTCATGTGACCGCAAACTGCGTTTTCCAAAAAATATATTGAAAGCATCGTTTAGTGCATGGTCGATCCACCTTATCAGGTTAAAAATAGAAAATACATATTTTTGGTGTACATTTATTTATGCCTTTAAGGATACTTAAATATACTTACAGATCGAACTTCTAATTAATCATTTTTGAATATTTTAGTGTATATTTATATAAAAAAAATATATATTTTTTAAATTTTATTATTTTGGACACATCTTGAATTTATTTTAATTTTCAATTTCTTTTAATCAAAATTCGCTAATATTTGTTATTATAAAAGGTATAAAAAAAACAATTATGTACCAAAAAAAATATATGAATATGTGTCCAAAATGAGCCAATGTGATCATAAAAAATGCAAGTAATTTTCATTATTATTTTTTGGATGCATCAATTTATTAAAGGTGAAATTTTTTTTTTTTGAAAATATTTTTTATTTAAAACAGTAACTTTTCTGGTTTCCCTTTTTCTTTTCTTGGAAACAAAAGAAATGTTGGTCACAATAATTACTTAAAAGGCATGATTTATTCATATTATTAAATGACATGCAAATTTCATTTTTCAACCAACAACAACCAAAAGGTCGCAGTTTATTGTAATAGTTATAGGTAGTGAATATTTCTTGACTCACAGACACAATAGAGCTGGACGTCATCAGCGTACAGGCCATACTTGGTGTCAGTGTCTAAAACTAGGGGTAAATAATTATAAAATCGAATAACAGCACATGAGCAGAAATTAAAGAAGAAATTTATTGCACAGAATAATATGTGAGATAGTATCAAAAGCCTTTGATAAAGCAATAAAAAGTGTCATCCATATCTTTCAAAAGAGCAGAGGCTGTGTCATATTTAAAAAAACAGCTGCGAAAAGAGAACCTAATGTCATCACTCATGGATCTGGATGAAACATTGGATTATAGATTTTCTCATAAAATACGTGAAGAAAGTTTAGGCCTTGAAAATATTTGAAATGTATTAATTATTTTTATTGTAAATAAATGGCTATTCGAATGATGCCGATGACGCAACAATTTAAACAAATACCAATCTGTATTTACAACATTAGCGATAGCAATTAACCGGACATGAGAATAAACATGTAAACAACGTTTGGCCAGCCTAAAGCGCGTCTTCCGACGTGTTTATGTAAGAAAGCATGTTTTCCTCGTGCTCTCTGTGTAGCTATAAAGTTTCCGCGAATGTTAGAAATGGCTAAGCGAAAAGTGTTTTGCATACCTAGTATAAGTGAGTCACCGAACTATTTTCAATGATGATTTTTTTTGTAGGAATACATCTCTGTCTGCTCAGATAACTCATACTATATAATTTGTGTAGATAGAATTTAATATGATTTACATATACTTGTAAAATAATATTACAATACATATTTATATTCTATAAATATATTTTACAAATTATTTTGTGATTCACAAGCTTAGAATTCTTTATACATTTTTAAAATAAAATAAATATAAATTATTAATACCAAATTTATTTGTTGAGGTGAACTAATTAATTAAAAAACTTAAATCTCATCTATGATAAAATATTAAATTTATAAATAATATGATTATTTTGTTTTATTATGTTATAAATATAAACTCAAAATAACAGTTGTCCCCGACTGACTTTCCTCTGATACACATAAGAGATTAATTATTGTAGCCAGCTTCGCCATGCAAAGGCTATTAATTGTGCGAACGTGTGTTGGAAGTGAAAATGTTTATCGCAATTTTCTTAATTTATTATTAATACAAATATATACTTGTATTCTCTCAAATACATAAGCATGTATATATATATATATGTATATATGTATATATTCTTGTCCATACACTTTTATATTACGTCAAAAGCTATTTGTTTGGCAATACAACGCTTTGTCATTGGCTATTTTCGACGGCGTGCTGCGCCCGGACGCCCACTTAAATGTGTAACGGCTTTTATTAATAGACCTGTGTTTCTATTATATTCGGCTTTATTATTACTGTTTTTGGCGGCCACAGCGTCAGCATTTAATTCGAAAAACGTACGTGCATTATGTTTTGCGTGCAGGTGAGCTTTTTTGAAACGAAATTATAATATGAATACATTTTAGCATTCGAAGTAAAATAAATACAAATTAATAAGTGTTTTTTAGAGGCATGGCAAAATTTACATTTTAAAATAACTGATGCTAATTATAGTACAAACATGACAAAAAATAATGTAACAATATTATAGAGCACATTAATTATTATAATTAGAATATATATCCAAAACTAAAACTTTAATATCTCATTAGTTTAATTAATGTGAAATAATTTGATATTTATACTTACTCGTAGGATTGGAACAGTTTGAGATGCCAATTTTATTGGTATGTAAGATATTCGATCATTTATAATACTTTTTTTGTTTTTCTTTATGCGGCTTTACTGTTCCTTTCTATATATAAAAAACTATACATATTTTAAGTACCTATCAATTAAAACCAATAAATTGTTCCTAAATTTACTTAACTCAGAACAAGTCAAGGAAATCGATTCGGATAACTAAAATAACGATTATGCTAAAGTTAAAAATAAAAAGTTCTTTTAAACATGATACATTTTGAAAAGTGGCAAGGCCTACTAGGAAGGACTACTAGGGAAACAGTGTTAAGAAATAATAGCATCTATATACAATACCTTATATATGAATTGTGTAAAAAAACAGAAGGGCGGAACAAATTGAAACCGTCCCGGATTGGACGTTCCAGGGCGCTTGGTGGTCAAATCACACGGACCCCTTTATTCTCTAGTAAATCAGGTTTTAGAATTTACACAATAGTGTGAAATATTTAAAAGTATGCTCTAAAATAACAACCGTAACATTATATCCTTGGAGGTTTAAATCAGACTACAACGCATTTAATGGCGTGCGTTAAAGATCTGCCTTAATATCATCAAAACTCCCGAAAAGGCCAATTCCAATAATTCTATGCTCGCAGAGTAAAACCTTTGCCTGCCTACCGTCTGGTGTAGACTCAGTAGCCATATCTACGTTAGGGTTAATGGTTGACCGAGACTCAGTAACCCGATACACACACAAAATCAACAAATTAGAAAGTACCCCCACAACGGCCAGCACACAATCGCCAATGCCAGTATGCTAGCATTTATGGCTTTCGAAACACCAAAGACAGAGGCCAGATCCTCTGCGCTTCTCACAAACTGACGACATTAACTAAGAAAACTGCAAGAATCCGGAGTAAGGGTGGCGCTTATATGGGTAACCAGCCCTTTCTGGAATATCCTTTAACGAGAGAGCGGACGTCCTAGCCACGTAAGCAGCAACAAGCGGAACAATGAACACACCTCATCCGGAGTGGGCCACTATCGCAAAATATGGTAAAAATAAACTGCGGAGACGCACGGCAAAAAGGTGGGAGAAAGAAGACCTAGGATGACTGTGCTACTCAGTGCTTCCAAAAATTCGAATGCACTCTGGTATTCAACCTAGTCAGATAACCTCAGTCGCCCATTGCATCTAACCTTAAGCAGAATTGCGGCAAACCACAATTAGCTGAAAGGCCACATTAAACTAGTTAAACTAATTAATATTGAAAGCTCCCTACTCGATTGCGGCAGCTAGGAGACGGTGGACCACGTCATCTGGAAATGCCCGTTTCGAAGTTCAAAAAGACGAGAAATTATGCAAAAGCTCAGAACTGCGGTTAATATCATCAGAGATATACTTGCATCGTTCTCCTCCAATTGGGACACGCTATAAATAATAAACACCTTCATGTAGATAAATAAAATAATACTTTAATATTTCCTACCTTCCTAATTTTCCATTGTCGATATTTTTTATTTAAGTATATTCTTATCTTAAATTATATTATATTCGTTTTCTCTAAATTTATGTATATTGTAAAAATAATGACCCATACTAGCCAGATATGGCTTTGCTAAAGTATCTTTAAACAATTTATAAAATAATTCGACAGTCTATACCCAATAAAACTATTTTAAATAATTAAAAATAGATAATATTAAATATTATTAAATATTTGAAGTTTATTGAATCGCATCTTAACCAATTTTCCGATTTAAAAAAAACACTTTTGAAAAATGAAAATATGGAAGCAAAATCGTGAAAACCCGTTTTCATTAAACTGAATTACAACTTAATTCAGAAATGCATTTTAATTCTTTTTATTTTACATAAATTATTAAAAGGTGAATAACGGTAAATATATAGATTATCGTATTTAGTTATTTTCTCGAATCGACTTTAAGATCTCTGAAAAATTATAGAGACATTTATTCAAGAGTTGGAAAAAATATATTTATTTATATATTTGTTACAATGAATTAATTATTGTTACCAAGAAAAAATAATTGAAAGGTATACTTTTATACGAT
>JAAAKO020037852.1:0-28074 GCA_010015015.2 Bolitophila cinerea
TCACAATTCATAAAGTGATGGCACTTGTGTCATATCTGTGTTGGCAGCTTTGTGACTGGCGCTTGTGGCCACACACCTTTTTTTAAACCTTATTTAAAGAGTTTTATCTAAAATACAGATTTAAGTTGAATTCAGCTTTATTAAAATTTTAGTGCCAATTCAAAAAATCTTTTTTTAAACAAAAAAAGATGTAATTAAACATTTAAAATACATAATAAAAAAATGTGTTAACAATAATGTATAATTCAATGTGTGTGCTTTCAATTCAATGCAATAATTAAACCATTTTGAATTATTAGGCATTTTCTATCGTCAACGCATTCCTCCAAATTAAATGAATTAATTAATTTAGTTTCAAGTCAATGTTGCAATTTGAGAGATATGATGGACTATTGAAATATTCTTCATAATATATTAAATTTATAATAAAATACTATTTTTGAAAATAATACATTTTTTTTTTATAATTTTTATCAACATTTTTTAACTATACTTTTTTGTCTTTTATTTCGTTTATTTTAAATAATAACTATTTTAAAAGTAATGTTTAAAAAAAAAATAAAAAAAAATAATAATTTGTATTTATTAGTGTATTTTTTTTTTCAAAATTGAACCAAATTTAAAAGATTAATAAAATAAGTATAATATATTATAAAGACAATTTCAATAATACATCATATATCTCAAAAAGCCACAATGTCTGAGTTATCAGAGGTCATACCACAAACTTCTTAAAAATAAAAAAAATAAAACGATTTCGGCAAAGAACACTTTTTTTTTTAAATGCCAAAAAAAATTATTTATTTTTCTCATCTTTTGCGCCATCAGGTGTTTTGAAATGATTTATTTTAAAAATCTTGATGCAATGGTACTGCACCCTATTGGTCACCCATGGTTGTTCTTAAATAACTTGCGTAAATATCAATAATTTTATGTTTTTATTTATAAAATTGTTTAATTTTAAATTTTAATAAACAAAAAAGGCAGACTATTTTAAAATGAATCACATTTTTTTTATTTATTTATACTGAATATATTATGCTTCTTTATGAAAGCTGCTTTGCAATCACGAGCACCAAAAATACATGTATTATAACGCAACATTGCTAGCTATAATTATCACTTTAAAAATATTGGTTCAAACAAATATTTATTTAGAAATTTTCTAAAAAATTTAATCGAATGCAAAAATCCGAATATATTTTAATAAAAACTGTGTATTTATATAGATTTTAAACTTTAAATTAATTTAAATAAAAACATCATCAAAAACAATAGTTGTCTTAAACTTTACAATAAAAACAAATCTTCTAGAAGCACTATTTCAATATTTCACTTTTTTGAAAATGCTAAATAATATATAAAAGATGAAAATATTTAAATTTAACACCGTTTTACCGTGACCCTCAAAAAACAGTAACAATTATTTTGTATACTGATAATTTAAAATAATTGTTCTTTTTTACTTTGCCAAATCCCTGCTCATTTAAAATTATTTTCCAGAATCAAAAGCTTTTTTGAAATTGTCACCTAATTTTTACAAAAATAGACCATTCAATTATTTACTTAATTTCATCCCTATTTCGGCAAAACACACACACACATACATATTGCATCACACACTTGTGTATCGTCCCGTTCTTTGCGCTTGAAATAGTAAATAGGGTAAAAAAAGAAACGGAGCCACCACACTGCTACTTTGGCGCCTGAACCATACTCCCCCAGAAAACTGCGTGTCGAAATATTGACAAAACATTCTCGCTCTCGTCCTCCGCCGCGCGTCTTACAGGCAATAAAACAATCGATACACGACGTTGTTAAAGTAAGTGTGTATGTGTGTGAGAGTATATATATAGCCGGGTGAGTATGTGTGTGGGTGTGCGTGAGCTTGCCGGTGGTACACTTTTCGCATACTAAGTACAGTTAATCCTGCATACACGCACACATGCCTCTACATAAAGTAAACGATGCAGAAGAAAACTTTCGTTTTGTATGTGTGTGTATGCGCCATTTCCGCATATTCACATAAAATATATATGTATGGCTATGTGTATACATTTAGTGTAAGAAAATTATATAGCAAGAATGTATATGTATGTGTGTACAGCATTTATAGTGTGTTTAGTCAACCCGGCCTCCTTCCCTAACTGTCTCTCTTTCTCTCTGTCGATGGAAGGGAGAGCGCATTCTCGAGAAATAGGAATGGGACACTGCGCTGCTGCTTCAAACCCAAAGACCCATTTCATGAATATCGTTATGCTAAACTTTACGACATTGCCGCGTGCGCTCGCGTCGCATAAACACACACATCCCCTATTATCCCATACCGCGACGACGACATCGTACACGCCGCCACCACCACCCCAAGTACCACACACCACCATGCGTATATGTGCAGTGTGTAATACAAGTTGTGCGCGCCTCCTGCCGCCCGCACGCCGCTCGCTGCGAATCGTGTGTAATAAGATAAGATAATATTATTATATTTTACATAAATATTTAAATCAGCTTATTGTATATTATGAACGGAGCGAATACTTTCGGGGTTGCGAGCGTAAGTGTGTGTATACAAAAGCTCTTGAACCCCGAGCCCCGAGTATGAATCTTAAATGGAGACGTTTCAAAGTGTGTCGAGTGCGGCGCGAGCGCGCTCGTGGCCGAGTGGCTATATATATATATATATATATGTAATATTTACATTTCTGCGTTACACGAGATTGGTCGAGGGATGGAGCACCGCCACGCGAGACCGCCGAGCTAGAATGTTTGTGATGAGCAAACATACTGTTATAGAAACCCCTCATATTTTTGTGTGCAGCCCCATAATAATTTGTTTGCTAGGATGAAGTGTCAGATTTTTTTTGATGATGACACGCGACAATTGTGGCAGGATTGAGAGGTATAATATTTATGTCGTACACTCGAGTGTATAGATTTAATTACAGTTAGGAGGGTGCCACGCTGGTTTAAGGGAATGTTTCCGCTAATTTGTATTACACAATTATATTTTTTATTGATTTCATGTTATTTTAATTTAGCCGCAATTATTGAGATATCTAAACTGTCAACTCTAAAAATTAAAATCTTAAAGCGAACATCAACCTAACGTAAGTGGCACTTAAAAGCTCTAATTGAAGTCACTTGAGACTCAAAGCTTTTGCTGACATTAACATCCTAGCGTCTTTGATGTCTCTGGCATCGAAACAAGCCGTCACATGAATATTTCAAGCCCATAATTTGAATCTCTTCATTACAAGTGCCGTATATCGGTATGGCTAAGGGTATTTAATCATATACTATTAAAAACAAAATACATTATCATCCGCAAGTCACATCATCCAGAAACACTCTGTCGACGATCTGCAGACACACACAGGACACAGCTGTGCTCCCAATAAACATGCTAATCAAGTCCTGACCCAAATTACACTCTCGCACAGTCTCGAATTTCCCTCCATCCCTACAGAGCGTGCACGACTAATTTTCATTCGCCGTTTCCGCAGCGTCTCGCAGGCAAAATACAAGTTGTTGTTTTCGAGCTTGCGCGAATCTATCGTCAGAGTCGTGCTACTGACGGAAGGCTGAATAGGAAGAAGATGGGTATGTGGGTGGTGCCTACGCATTCAACATTAAATTATACGCACATTCTGCTGCTATAGCGGAGAACCGCCAAAATTCGTGCATTTCAACTAACCCCGCATCGAGACTTTATTACGCGCCGAGACACACAAACAGGCTTCCACCAGAATTCGCGGGCGCGGGAGCTTTATTAATATGTATGCTTAGTCGGTTATCTGATGGTGCGTCGATCTGTACACACACCCACACACACACACACACAGACTCCAGCACCCATAGATTCTTATCACACCCCGCATACATATGAAATGGTATAATATCCGACAAAAAGGGACTTTGGCATCGCGCATAAATTCATGCAAAACGAGAGGCCGCACGTTTTGACGTTATACGCTTCGCTAGAGGAGCGACATTGATTGGTGTCTGTGTGTGTATGTGTATGTGTGTGTGGTCGGGGGATGACACCCATCGCATCCGTGCTCACGCTGGCGCTCGCACATGAAGTATAATAGAACAACGCACCGCAAAAGATGTAAATGTATGTAAAATTAGGGGATTTTGGTAATTTGAAAATTAGTCGGATTTTATGTGTGTGCCTGTATTTGTGTGTGTTGGGTCGATATATGCTTGTGCGGTGTGTGGAGCAAAGCACGTGCGCAGCAGCTGTGCTGTGTGGAGGCCACAAAGAAGAAGCATGATACAATTTTTGGAGCTGGGAAGCTGGGTGAGGGCATGCTAAAATCAATAATCGACGAACTCCGTCTTAACTTGCTGACAGCTTTTTAATAAGACCGATTGTGTTAGTATGTGTGTGGGTGAGGTTGTATGTAGGTAACGGTGTGTAGGAGAGGATATAAGGATGAGGGTATGTTTGTGTGAGTGCCTGGAGGATATACGTTGCGGAGAATTGAGAGTAAGCAGCGCAATGTCATAAAACACAAATTAAACGAGGGTGGCAGACGTTTTTATTGGATAGTGGTTGAGTGACAGCATCCCACTTCCACGTGATGACACTTTTGCGGAATAATACAGTTTTTATGGAGGATATTATAAAATGCAAAAACCTAATATTGATTAGATTATTTTCATTGAATATAAATAAAGTCTAGTAAAAGCACGTTTTCATATAATCAGCTATACCTAATTCTGAGGGAAGGCTAGGTGATAATTTTCCGACATAATAATTATCTTTTATTTTTGTTATTTATGTGGATAAAATACGATATAAATTAAGTATTAAGTATATAATTTGATTACTTCGAAGTTAGATTTTAAGATTATAAAGCGTTGCAGAGAAATGTTACTTATATTTTGGCATGAAAAAGTACAAACTTCAAACACCGTTGCTACCGCATCAAAGTCTTGCCTGTATTAACAAATACTTTGATTTAGAAATATTGCTTTTGCGATATAAGCATAGATATTCGCATTCATTTAGGTTTACCAGTAAAAAAATTCTATGATGGATGTTAATTAATATTTCTTCTAAAATAAAGTAAAAATTTACCTTAACGAAACCAATTCAAACGGTGTTCTTTTAGACGATTATATAAAAATGAATTGATTAGTCTTTCCAGCTAATACTAAGATTAAAAAATTATCAATGATTCCTTTTGATGGCAGAATTTATTTAAATATATTTGATTTTTGATAAATTGGGATGTTGCTGTAATTTTGTGTATAATTCAAATGGATATATATGTTAATTATTTATATATACGCGTGAATCATACATTGATAGACAATCTTCGTGTATGTTTTTTTGGTAAATTCTAAGACAAAAAATACAAATATGATATTCAAGATTTTTTTTGAAAATAAAACTGTTTTTGACCGGGACTCATTTAAATCAATGTAACTTTTTAAGATTTTTTTTTGTTTTGGGCTACTTGTGTGTTGCCCAAACCGTTCAGATAAGTTATCACACTTGCCCAGAAAAGCCGTAGTTTAAAAAAAACTTTATTTTTTTTATTTTTTAGACATTTTAAAAAATATCAGTGTATCTCTGAAAACAATGAACAAATTTGAGATTATTTTTTTAAATTGATTCAATTTTTTCCATTTTTTTTAAAGCCTACAACCCCAAGTAGCAAGTGTCATACCTTTTCTGAAAGGTCATGCCAACACCTAAGAAGTTCAAAAGAAGTAAAAACCAACGGGTGTCCAAAAAAATACATTAATTTAAATGATTCCCGCTCGAAAATCAAAATATTTTTTTTCAAATAGCTACCAGTATTTCGGGAAGCGATGTTTGTAAAAAAAATGTTTGTTTGTTTCATCTTAGAATTGACCAAGAAATATGTATACAAAGTTTGTCTATGTATAATTCACCCTGTAAAACATATTCTTTTAAATTACAAATCTATTTCAGTTTTTGGTCTCTTAATTGGACTCGTAAATAATCAATGTGGTCTCTACAATTTCAAGGGAGAGAGGGTCGGTGAAATTTGGTTTGAAAATCCCGTATTAGCAAGAAATTAAATTTGATTCATTCCTCTTGGGCTGTGCCACCACATAATGTAACAAACAAATTCCCGTACATTTTGCTTGCCTTGTCTTCCACCGCACTGTATACATGGTATCTCTCTTGCGCACAAATAGAAGAAAAACGCTAAAAGCAATTTCCTGCCTGTCATAATTTGCATACTCATTTGCTATACCACTACACACATACACACACGTATTCGCTAATACACTCCCGCGCAAACAAAAAGCATCAACAGCGACTGACTCCAGAAGAGAGTTCCTCGAAGCGCGTTTAAATTACACGCTCGCGCAGAGTCTATGTTTATTGCGTAGTCGATGCGTTGTTGCCGAGCTCGAGCTCGCGTAAGACAATAAAAACGCCGACCAAACGTACGCACACAGTAAAGCGCAATTTTATTCATGTATGCGTCATAAACATAAACTACGAGAATCGAGGAGGAGTGCGGGTGGGGGGCGGTTAGCGTTAGGGATGTGTAATCGCGTGAGCAGCGCGGCGGTTTTAACTTTGTACTGTATAATATAGTACTCTGGAAGCGAAGTTAAAAACGTCAAATAACGGGAAATACGCTTAAAATAAGGTAATAAGTGCCATGCGAGTTCCGGATTGATGTGTGTGCGTTTGTGAGGATTTTTATATGTTGTTGGAATGAGAAACCGAGGGAGGTAGTTAGGGATACTGAACATAAACATTGTAATTATGGTAATTTCGAATGTGAAAGGAGGGTTCGTTTGAGATATTCTATATGAGTAATTGTACATTTTAGCAGACGAGGTTTCCATTATTTAATTGTATTTAGTACAATTAAATTGTTCAATAGCTGATCGACAATAAAATGTAGTATTTTTCATATTTTTTTTGTTAATTATTATGTTGTAAGAAGATAAATGCAATCAATATATATTTCCGATTATCTGTGCTGAAATGGTAGCTGATTATTATAAAGAGATTAAATATTATATCGTGACATGACGATGGACATTTTCTAAAAGAACTTGGACTCATTTCGAATAATTGGTTTAATACTACTCAAAATATACCCATACTGGTTGACTTCTAATAGCTCCTTCCTCTTTTTGCCATTGATCCAAATAATTACCTGAAAATGAAGAAAAAATCTATTAAATTCATAAATATTTATAAATTTTAAAATATATATAGGGTGTACCACACTAAAACTGTAGGATTGAAAAAAATGTAAGTGTAAGTCCAAAAATTTCGGTGGATAACCCGTTGAAGTATCAGTCTTCCACAAAAAAATCTTTATAGCTGAAAATATTGCATAAATGGTGAACTTGATTTTTAATGCCGAACTCGCGGATTGATAAGTTATGTTAATTATATGTAACTAAGCCTCATAATGAAAGCTCTTTTTGTACTACTTAAAATTTAATGTCAAGATGGTTCAAAATAGATGAACTAAACATCGGGCCACCACGACCACAGTTTCCTGCACAAATTGTATAATTATTGCGCAGGAAACTGTGGTCGTTGTTATAATATGGTTATACTGAACACCCTGTACATTATAATCTGATCAAAATAATTAACCAAAAAAATACCATTAATAATATTCGAAAACCAACATCATGGCTAATGTTCATCATTATTACGGGCACGCCTAATTGAAATGACTCAATCGCCTCGTTTATAAATACATTCTCCATAATATAGAGCCCATTAAATGCCGAACCCCATCAAAATACAACCCAAAATTCTTGTGCTCGTATGTGTGTCGTTGTGTGGCTATGGTGGGTGCGCTTGTATTCCAATAAAACGGCTTAAACTGTAAAAAATAAATAACCCCTAAGCCGCAGAGTATAAGCGTACAAGCATTTGCTCCGGTGTGCTTGCACTGCCAATTCCCGGCTTAGCCCGCACCGCACCCGTGTGCCAACGAAACATTTCCGCACCCTTAACCAAGATACACGGAGGACCGGCTAAGAACCGCCGTCAAACATCACCACCACCACCAACAACAACAACAACACAGCATCTTCGTCGCATAGATTTTATACGCAGCGTAACTTTAATACATATAAAGTCAAATATCATGAATTCTATATACCCCTTGCCTCTCTAAGATGCTATAATAATATACATTTATAGTATAGAATATAGTATACCCTATATAACACAAACACACACACACACATATAAATATAAATTGATGATAGCTCTTAGTTAAGCTATGCGACATTCTGTCACGACCTCTTAGATCCTGTTATCAGATTAATGTGGATACCGAAAACCCCGGAATTTTTGCTCTCCGGTATTTCGTGTACAGCTCGCGTGCGCCCAACGATCTCAAGAGTTTACCCTGAGCGCAAGTATACAAAATGCTTATATGCACACCTATATATCTACATATATATGTGGATATTCAAGCTATAGGGTAGTTTATACCAAGAAACAGGGTTGAATCGATCGAAGCATTCGCATATGTAAGCACGCGCTGCCGCGTTTTGGCCGCGTTGCTCTGCTCCTTCCCGCTCCACATACGTTATCCGATTTAAAACGTGTTTGTCGATTTCTAATATTTGATGTTGCCCCTTTTTCGTGAATGCGTGTATGGGTCAGTCGAAAGGGTGTCTTTCCCGCACCTATATAGCATATATATATATTGGCAGTTATAGCCGCACATAACATACGAGTTTTTGTCTTTCGGTTTATTCCATTTGTGTGTCCGGACTCAGCACGGCAGTCTATACTGGAATTGAACATGATGATGAGGAGGACGAGGGGACGCGGGCACGTGGGGACGTGGCGGGTGCTGTTTTTTTATTGTAACGACGAAAGCTCTGTGCCATAAAAAGAAATTGTGTTTTTTCGATTCTTTTCAGTGAGCACACGTTCGCTCGTTCGATTGTGTTGGTGGTGTGTATGTAATTGCTTCAACGACGACGGACGCCCATAAATACGACTCGTTGACCAAACAATAAAGCTAATCCGCGCCGACGGTCGGCCGAGTGCAGGCACCCGTGTGTATAGGGTTTCCGGCAGGCACGGGCGGCTACACACGCTCGACCCGCGACACAATATATTTAGGATTAGGCAAAGAATACGATTTATGTGTTGCGCCCCCAAAAACTACACCTTCGCGCTTTGTTAAATCGTTCTTTCAGCAGCAGCCACAAATCCAATACTCCTGAACTTAATCCTCGCGTTCTCTCTACGTGGGCGCAATAATCCAGTAGCCATACACACACACACAAAGACAGATATAATACAATTGCCACAAAACGCAAAATCGCACCGAGAAGTGTGCAGATAAAAATTATGATAAATGGACTTGACTCTTAAAATTAGCATAAATTTAAATGTGCGCCGAGTTAAGCTAATGGATCGCGCGAAACGGATGAACGCTATTTATTTTTTTGCGAATCTTTTGTGTGTGTGTGAGTGTGTGTTTTATTCTTTTATACATATTGCACACAGAGCTTCTTAAGACGAAGCGCTGTGGTGTGGAGGCTTGTATTGTGGGGCATTATTTCGGGTTGACAACAGCGTACGTTTTAAAGGCACATGTTCTTGGAATTTTTGAAAAAGAAGAAAAAAGGTACAATACCCGCTGAGAGACCTGAATGTGTGTGTGGGGGTGATCGTATCGTCTTTGCGTGTCAAAACCCTGCTGCTGATTGATGGTGATTGGCTAAACTGGTCGCACGCGCCAGTATCTTTTTCATGGTACATGATCCGAGTAGAATAGAAAGCGTTTAAAAAAGCAGTTCAGGATTATTGTCAAATATTATTACATCAGAGCAGCCATTAAATGGAGTGTTCGCTGTGACTATATGTGTGAGGGTTTAAAAAATTGATCTGACGATAAATGGAAGTGCGTGTCTTGAGAAGAGTTGAACGAATAAAGCTGTACAATTATTTAGGCTTTAGATTTTTTTGGAATAAATTAATTGGAAATTCGATTCAAAATTTTGAAGAATAGGATTGATTTTTTTTAAGGAGACTTTATCTACTTTTTATTTTATAAAAATAACAAAAAGAACACTTTTAAAGAAGTTAAGGTTTTTTTGTTGTTTTATTAAATAATAAATTAAAAAAAATAAAAACAGTAAAACTATGAAAATACTTTACTCAGACACACAAAGGCAGCAACTAAAACATAAGTTATTTGTGTATTAAAAACTTATATAATAATATTTAAAAACAATACGTTTTCACGACTTTTTCTATTTTTCTATAACTAAGGCTTTCCTATAACTTAGTATCGGCACAAAATATTTACCACTTAATGTATTTTTGTGAAAAATTCATGCAGGTTGAAATTACAATAAAAAATAAAAATATAACCATCATTTAGTATTGTTTTTTTTTTATTTTCAGGCCCCATCTACCCCCAAATGATCAAAGCGCTTTATGTTTTTCTCAAAACATAGGTTTTTCTAAACATTGCACTCAATGCGACAAAATTGTTTTATTTTTGTTATATAACTTTTAGGCCCTATCCCCAATCGAGAAATGACAAAATCGGCCAACTTTATTTTCTAATTATCTGCCAAATGACTCAAACGAGCAAATAGATAATTCAGATAAGGAGCCATTTAGCCAAATAAAACATTCGGACAATTTACATTCGGGCAAAAGGCTTTCGCCTCAATGGAGATGTACCGGTATGAATAAAAAGCATAAAATACAAAAAAAATGTAGTAATATTATTTATAAGGCATCCAATTTAGCTTACACCTATAATTCAATATTGTCCACCAAATAATTGAAAATCTACCACCAATTAAAATTTGTTCTACTAAAAAAATCATATATGTGCTCCAATTTATATGGAAAGGTGCACCTTACAAGTGTGCACCAAAAGAAAAACGGTGCATACGCAAAAACCTATTTATTGTTTACTTTCTACCTTTCTAGGAGTTCATATTTTATTTGGAGAGCGACTTATTTTATGCCATTTTTACAGTATTCCTATTTTTTTGTTTTTATCTCTTTTATCTTCGTGCGTCTTTCTAATCATCGAGATTAAATAATAATCGATCGATTGTGTGTGGTGGTCAATGAGAGTTAAGCAAATTAATTAGAATTTGAATGCCTCACTGATTTTTATGTTAAGGTGCTCTCATTGAAATCACAAGAATACCTTTACAGTTTACACAAATGCCAATAATTAAATCGCGTGTATATTTGATACAAAAGCTCTGATATAGAAATAAGCACAATAAACACACGACACACGTAATATTATTCTACAGTATATAAGTATATACTATAGGTATGTATGTATATTGTATATACTCGAATATATAGGTAGACAGATAAATGTCCATTTCGGACTGTGACAGCGATTAAGCACGAGCACGAGCAACACTCAATGTCATATTCGCAAAGAGTCTGTCATCCATCAAAATATAAACAAACAAAACAAAAAAAAAACGGACCAAAACATTTGACTGACTTATCGCATATAATAATACAAAATATATGTCTATATGTATATATTATTGTATTCTAGGCTAGCATGTATGTATATAAATTGTATATTATTATATTCGCACTCGTATGTATAATAAGATATACAAGCATGATCGCGTCATATGCTACATCAAAACATCGTCATTTTCTAAAAATAAAACACTTTCAATTATGTCACATATACTGACTGCGCTCGAGCGATTGCGTTTAGAGCGCGCACGCCGCTTTAGAGTTTGCATATGTATTATATACTTTGATATGCGGAACATAATACACACATGCACACACTCATAAAATTAATATATGATATGTTGTGTGTACGTACACAAACACCAACTTGAACATGAATGCCTGCCGAGGATGACATGAAATCGGATATTATGTGCTTTGCGCTTTCGTATATATATATATAATATATACATAGTGATTATAGTACCTATATATACTATAATATGTATCATCTATGGTACTCAAGTGTACTGATTGAATATTGTGCAAAACGGGCAAAATAAATTAAAATAGATTATGTACGTACATGTGTGTGCGTTTTGTATAGTGTGCCTGTGCATTCGACACAGTGGCGGCGTAGCACGGTGACTGGCGCAGCGTGCGAACGACAAACCCATCATATATATATGCAAGCACCCATTGTGTGTGTGTATTAGCTCACGATGAAGTAATTTTATTAACTATCGGATGAGCGTGTCGATTAAGTGAATCGCTCTAAAGTTCATGTACGATGCTTTCATATTTCGCATATATAAATTATATACATACCTTAATATATATGTATAGAATAGAATTATACTCTTATGCATTGTTATGCGATTAAATGATTATCACATATATGCAATGCACATGCACACACACACGCATGCAGCAGCAGTTCACGCGGCCGGCCGGCAAGCGTACGCCATCATCAGCCATCACAACGCAAAAGCTCTATATACGAGTACGAGTATACGCGTATGCGTGTACCGTGTATTGATTTGATAATCCTCCTCAGCCATCAGGCCGTTGCGTTGGCGTCGGCCGGTGTCGGATGCTCTGCCTTTAGCCTTTGTGTGTGCCCTATGCACTTGCCTGCATGTAAATGGACGAGGTCAAATAATCAAGCGCATTTATGCTCCATATGCATACCATTTTATGTATGACACATCATAAATATCTATGTTAAAAATATAGTTACATATATGTATAATAAATTAAGAGAGTATATGCTATAGACATACGCGGGCGCGCTAATAAACGAGCTTCATTACACACACACGCCATCAGAGATAATTACTTCAACGCGATTAACAAGGAATTAAGTTTAATTTTTTGTAATTTAATAACTTGACTTATGTTGTTATGTTGTGTGTGCGTGTGTGTGCGTGGCGTACTTACAATAGGTTTTCATAATCATAAATGTATTATATTGTTTGTATTTTATATGGGAGAGGTCAAGAATGTGACTCCTGATTAGGCGTAGACCATCGTATGTTCATTATTCCTTCTGACTAGTTTAAATAAACACTCTATTTAAGCGTTATTTATATGTGCATTAAAAAGTGCGGTTTAGACACAATTAAATGGACTTGATGCTTATAAATATATATAAATAGATATACGAGTAAAGTATATAGATTTATCATCGCATTGTTGGTTTTATATAATCATCCACACGCATTCGCATATATTTAATATTTAATAAATGCTATGGTCATTTAATGCGGGGCGCATACTCCGGCTCGGCGCGCATGTAATTTAAATTTATTGTGATAATTGTTTTCGGTTTTGTTGTTGTTTTTGTGCGTGTGTGAGAGTTTTTTTGCATATATGTTTTTAATGTTTCTCTTGTATTTTGAACAAGCGGTCGCCTATTTGTACGCCGCGACGACACAACGGGGTTAATGGGAATATGAATCAATTACACGAGTCCATTAAAAATAATGAACTCTGCTTTTTTATGGATCTAGAATAGAATGGAGGAGATAGTAATTATTAATTATCAATATTAATCAATGTTGTTTTATAATATAAGCCGTATATATTCCGCGATGACGGTTTGTCGGTCCCCGCATGTATCATGCCTAATAATATTTTTTATTTTCTACTAAACGATGATGATTTTTACTAATTTTATGGTATTGTCTCATTTGGTCTAAAATATGCAGATGGAAAGTTAACAGATAAACCAGATAAAGCAGATAAGACTATTGAGAAGTCAGTGCATAAACTTGTATTCACACACATCGCGGTAAATACAATAATTATAATAGTACGTTGGTAAATGCAATTCTAATAGCCTTTTTTAGCAACTCACACATTATCATTTTATATTTTATATTTGTATTACCCAAATAAGAGTTTTCCCATATGCAATTTGACCGCCTCTTATTCTGTTTTGGGAGGGAGGGGATATTTTTTTCTAATAAAGAAGTTTAGTACACACTTTAAAGCTTTTTTAAAGGGTGGTGGAGAAAATGATCAAGCTAAATAATTAAAAATGTTCCAAAAAATATAATTTTTGTTCACCTTAAAAATCAAAAATGTTCTCCTAAAATAAAAAAGTGCACCTAACAAGTGTACATCTAAAGAAAAATGGTAAACACGCAAGAGTGCGCTTAACTTTCTGGTTGTTCATTTATATTTTGGGAGAATGTTTTTTCTCAGTGAGCACTGATTTTATAAGGTGCACATTATTTTATTTTAGGAGCATATTCATTTTATTTGAGCCATTTATGCCATTTTTAAATAATAAAATTAACATTATTTGTGCATAACATTATATTAAAATATCAATTAAGTAAACAATTTTCTTCTGTAATAAAGAGAATATTATAAATACTAAAACTGACAAAAAAACAGTATTTGTGCAATGTGTTAGTTACATTTATTTAATAAAGTCTCCCGCGCAAAAGTACAAAAATATCAGGGAGCATAACATTAATTTTTAAAAATCATTTTTTGTTAAAAGCAAAATTGAAATTTTAATTTATTTTTTATGCATTTTTTGTCATTTTGTCCCTATTTAAAATATAAATAATATTAGTAGGATTTGCCAGAAGTTTTTAGTAATTATTGAAATTATGATATACATAATTTAATACCAACCCATATAAAGTTAAAAAACGGCATCAATAGATTTGTCAAAAATATACTCCATTGGGTATGTACCAAAACTACCCAAACTATCTTCAATTTTGGCTATATTATTTGTAAAGAACGGGAATAAAATAATAAAAATTTTGTACATAATGAAATTTTTATATAAATTAAAAATATAAAAATGTGTCTCTATGCATTTATTAAAATTAAAATATTTGCAAAAAAACCTTAGGAACATTTTTTATATATTTTTATTTTTTTAAATTTTTGCCATTTAAATGAAGGTTTTCTTCGAATCATAAGTAGTTTTTGATTTATTTTTGTATTTCTACACACAAAAAAGATTTTGGTGGCATTTATTTTAGACATAATTTTTTTTTGTTACAATTTTGATTGAATATAATAAATTCAATTTGAAATGCTCTAAAGTCTAAATAAAATTAAAAATACTATTATTATTATTTCAAATATGTAATATACTAAAAATAGACAAATTTAATAAAATGTAGTTAAAATAGGCAAATATATTGAAAATATGCGCTAAAATATGTATTTAAAATCTTAAAATATGCAAAATAGGCAAAAACAAGTGGATCTCATTTGATTAGAAATTTGTTCAGCTATATTTTAGTACCCCTAAAGGCATGTTTTAAATGTACTTAGTAATTATATTTTTATCCTGGCTCTAGTAATAACTTTTATTAGTAATACATTTTTCCATAAAAATAATCACTTATTCATTTAGGCAAACAATTTCTGACCATAAACAAAAGAGTTAAAAAAAATTAAAACAAAATCTTTAAAAAAATGTTTTTCATTATTTTTTGTTTTAAGTCCCTTGTAAACGATTTCTTTGTGTCGAAAAATCTATCGACTTTTATATATATACCAAGTAAAGTTAAAAGGAAGATTTAAAAAATAAGGTTTGTTCAACAGAATGTTGTCCAAGTATCCCAACCAATAAACGAAATAATAAATATTTTAAATTGAACGAATACATAATTTAACCGGATCTGCTTTATATAAAGTAGATTAATTTTTTTTCTAATATAACCATTGTTTCAATCCTAATTTGTTTTTAAACAACCCTTCTATATTGTAAACTTGTTTTTGTAATATAACCACAAGAAAGATGTTTTTCTCTAATGTATGTCTAACAATAACCCCTCCCCGAATCACATACAAAATATAGGCAAACGAAAGCTATACACGGTCTATATAAACTCTAGGCTCCTGGGTTAAAACTTCGACGACATGAATTATGCATTTGCACACAACGTAGGCCTTCCAAGGCACACCTCGAACATCTTTTCTGCGAATACACATTTAATGCAAACGTACAAACACACAGACACACACTCGCATCTATAAAAAACAAATTTTTCGTGAGTGTGTGTGTGTGTATGTTATTTAAAGCTAGCCTCCCTAAACGCGCCACCGAGGTTCACCCCAAAACGCAGCAACGCTGCCTCCGTGCCGCCACTCGTATCATGTTAGGCGTTCTTTACGACCACACTTTGTTACATATTTTACACTTTCTCCGCACTTAAATGCTTTTGTTTGTGTGCGGTGAGGTGCGGAGCGGTGAAACGAGGGTGGGGGCGGGCGACCTGGATGGAGTGCGTTCGGGACCGCATTGCACAGAAACTTTAACCTGGTGTATGTGTGTGTGTGTACTTGCGCAGGTACCCGCACACACACAGAGCACTCGTAAGGGGCTGCCTTTTGCATCGCGAGTCTATACGCAGAGCGCAGCGTTGCGGACGGGGGAATAATTTAATTTTATATATGGCACACACACACATATACACACTCGCACACACTCGTTTAGGGTGCGATAGCTAACCGAATTCCTGTGCAGAGGTGTATATTTTAAGAGTTGGGCTGCCATCGCAGCCGCTTTGAATATACCTCAGAAAAACATGTCGTCGTTTCTATATGTATTTGTATATAGTATATGCTATGACGATTTAATATTTATGCGCGAGTGTACATTTGTATGCATTATACATTTATATTGTTAGTATATGTGTGTTTTTATGTATGTGTGTGTGGGCAAAGTAATACACTTGCAAAGCAAATAGGGGCTTTCTTCGCAGTGTGTACCCTCGCTTGTATTCCCGGTTGCTGGTCCCTTGAGACCCCAAGTACTGGCATCACTGTGTTGTGCCGTCGCGTGGCGGCCATGTCGTCGTCAAAGTTGCGTCGCACACAGAGTGGTTTTGACGATTATTTTGACAAGTAAAAAATACCCTCGAAATGAATGGAAATATGTTACACTTTAACGAGCATTTTACACACATTTGTCGAAACTGTGATTTGGGTTTTTGTGTCAGTTTTGCGAAGAATTATTATCTTTTCATTGATTTATTTGTTTCAAATTGTAATTCAAAAAAATATTCGGGATGCTACATTAGCCCCATGACATGTTTTTCATTTTGATATTTTATTTGTAATCAAACCAGACAATGCAATATTTGTTATTTAAATTTAAGCTAACAAGTGAAAAAGATCCAGTTGACACATTGTGTGACCTGATCTCTTTACACCTTTAACGTGCCAAACGCGCTGTTTAGGTATATGTTTTACTCGGAAGCTTTTGAAATCGATTGAATATTATTACACATTTTTAGAATATAAATTTTATTATACAGTAAAAATGTATAATATTAAAACAAAACTTATATTTAAACAAAAGTTTTTATTAGTACCAGATTTAATAAACAAATCATAAATCAAAAAGGTGTGATTTAAGCTTTCAAATTATTAGTAAACACGCTGCTAACCACACTGTGCGCTAGGATGGGTCGATTTAAAAAATGAAATAAAATTAACCATCAGAGATTTCAATGCACAAAAGTTGTAAATGAAATCTCAATTTTTGATAGTTTTTTTTTGTATTTTAAGTTTTTAATGTGTATTGCCAGTTCATTGTACCTGAAATTTTATGCTAATAAAAAAGCAAGTAAACTAAAGTACTTCGGAAGAAAAGAGACATATTTATTTTAGAAAAATTGGTAATATTTTAGTTTTAGATAATTTTAAAATATCTTTTTAAAATACAATAATACTACAAAAAAGTATCATCCAAAATATTTCAGTTTAATTGCATTTTTCCTATTTTTAGGAAACTTCAAATGCAATGCGCTGGCAATAGACTTTTTTATTTAATTTTCATTTGTATACTCGTATGTATTAATTTTACAAATTTTGTGCCCTCAGGGTAATAAAAATGCCAAGTTTTTTAACATACAAATTCACATTCAATCGAACCACCCTACTGTTTGCGTCTTCATACCACCACCCACCCACATTCCCACACTCTTTCCTACCGTCATATTTCGCTAGACATATTCTACTCTTCTCTGTATAAGAATCTGTGCGTCTGTGTGTGTATAATATTTTCCATAAAATAAATTATATTACATTATGCGTGTGTCTTGCGCAATAAGCCGGAATGAAAATTCAATTTGACGTGTTGTGTTTCCGCCGTTTCCACGAACTCGCGCGGCTGCTGATGCAATTGATTTTAATGTACCCCCGTTGTGCTTTATTTAACAAACAAATATACGCACACACACACACACACACGAATATATAATCCGTACAAGTGTTTTTTCTTCTATGGTCTTGATTGAGTTATTCAAAGTGTTTGTGTGTGTGTGCGATTTCGATTAAATGCTTCGCGTTTGTGTGTGTGATATAGTACATACTGCCACGCTCGTGTGCGCTTAAAGCTTCGTTGTGGTTGTTGAGATTTTTTAAAGGCGTCCTGACCGGTATAGCACCGACTTGGAAATTTTTAAAAGCACATGTGAGGGTAGTACCCTGTCAACACTCAAGTCGAACTGAATCTTTGCCGATGGCATGTAATCAGTTCTAAGAGACATTTTGTTGTTTTAATATACTAAGAAATATGCGTGTAGCGATCGCGTTGTTTTAAATTAGATTTTTATAATGAGATATTTAAAATTACCTTTATATTATATTTTATATTATATTTTATAGTACATATATAGGTATATATATAATATTTAAAATGTAATATTTTATAAAGTATGTTTACGGATTTTTTCGAAAAAATAATTTTGGTTCAAGGAATATTTATTATTTGCGATAATTTTCGTTGATTCGGTGGGTGATTCAGTCACATTTTTGTAGTTCATATTTGTATTGTTTTTTGAATGCCTATTTTGCTAGCGTAGATAACAATTCTAACTAATTATTAACCTTGGTTCCTTTTTCAACCGATTTTAAATTTATGAGACCGTAATCTTCTTTACTGAAACCAACAAAATCCACATTAAAGCTACTTTGCGCGGTGAACGTGCGCTGAAATGCGTGCCTAATAGCGTTGTCACGTTCTCTGGTCAAGCCTAACAGCGGCGCGAGCCATGAGCACTCACCCTCACGACACTACAAAACCACTGTGTGAAAAGCTGAACTTGACAAGTTCGCAAAAGTGTGTGTGTGTGGCTTGTGTATAAACGATACGACACAAGCGTGGCCGGTCGGTCTGCACCACACAGAGCGATAAATCTCGAACTCAATTAGTCGAAATCCAGCGTACGGTCGAAAATACATGACAAAGAGACAGAGATAGATAGATAAAGAGAGAAAGGAATACAGACAACCACGTTGTTTAACACTCATAAAACTATATGTTTTCTATATGGCTGTATGTGTGCATAACGCTGCTCACCCGCTGACTGACATAGAATTCGCAACATGGCGCATTATACAACTCCAATCGCTCGCTCGCCTCGCCAGTCCTAATATTTCTGCAATCTACACTCTCCGCTGAGCCACCGCGCTGCTCCGTGGCAGGCAGCCACATCGTGTCCAAATGTAAATGCATGTGAATTAGACTATGCAGATGAAAATTGATGTTAAAGCTGCACATGCAGCGTTTTCCGCATATTGTAAAATGAATAATATCGTCGAAACGACTGTATACAGCTAAACTATATACGAGATTTGCAGTTTGTAATTCGGGACAAATCACACTGGACTATATAGTTCTGTATAGCGTTTTCCTGTGGGTTCTACGTCCTGGTCAGCAGCATTATGTGTGTGTGTGGACTGCGTCGCTGCGAACGTTTGGGGAATTTAATAACAATGCGAGCTCTTCGGATTTTGCATTTTCCTGTTACAACATTTTATTCTGTTCTCAGTACGTTTGGGACAACGCTGCTTATTTTAATTGTATATTTGAACATGGATGTGGTGCGTTTACATTACAATGTTTTATATTTATAATAATCCATGCTGCTTTAGAAACGGTTTCTCAAGAGGAAAGCTTTTCATATTTACTGTTATCAGCAGGCTCATCGACAACAGTTGTTGTCAGTTATAATGTCAAATTAACATTAAAAATGTATCTATAATTTAATAACCACACATTTTAATAATATATCATAAACATCGTTTTGACGATAATGCAGACACAAATTGACAAGCATTATTATCCTTTGTTGGCGAAACAACAATTTCCGAATTAAAATTTTACGTTTTATTGTTTACACAACAAAATATCAGGTTGATGAAATAACACGAAAATTATTTACATATACCAAAAACAGAATTTTACGAAAATAACCTCTTCCGAATGAACGCCATAACAAATTATTGAAGGCGTTAAGTATAACCGCGGAAGTTTATAGTGAATGTAAAAACTTCGTCGATATTTCATCTATTAGAATAACAAATATCCTACAACAAAGATATCTTCAAATTATTATATATCGTCCATAATGGTTTTAAAAATGTCAATTACACCGTCGGTATTGTAGTTTCCGATACTCTGCAGTTTTATTGTAGGAATGGACAGTATAGTGGTGCAAGTCTATATTGAATCTAATCGACTTTTATTTCATCTGTAAAAATATAATATCACATGAGGCTCATGAGCTAATAGATCATAATTTTACAGGCACAGTTTACTACAAAGAACATCTTTAAAAACAATTTTAATTTTGTATAAAATCATCAAAATAATCAATTCTTTGCTTTTATTGCAGTAAATCTATACGACATAAGCTACTAATAGACGGACATTTTTAGTGGCATTGCAATGTTGCTATGACGTCACAAAAAAATTTCGCATATGATAACCATTGCAGCTACAACACGACATTTGACATTTTAAATATCGATCACACGGCAATGTCGCTGTGTGGCATTTAATTTTGTCCCAATGGTGACATCGAAATGTCGCACAAGAAAATGTCGATCACACAAAAATTACACATCGCAAGAAAATGGCAAAAGATTTTTTTCCATTTTTAATGACTGTTTCTTATCCCCAACCGGTTCGGGCAACTACCAAAATTCATTTTACTGCATTTACACTTTTTATTGTTTGGACAAAAAGTTATTTTACAAGATGGTATTTGTAAATGCTCCAAGGCTATCCCCAAACAGCTTCTGCCAACTACTACATTATTTTTATTTTATTATTAAAAAAATGCTCTGCACAACTATTTTTTTAAAATATACAAAGTTATTTACACAATATCTATCTCTTTAGCTTACTCTATAATTTTTTTTAACTCAATGCAATGTTGAGGTTATTTTTTTTAGTTTTTATCGATGGCTTTTCAGTAAAAATAATTTTAATTGACGATCTTATGTAAAATGATTAACGTAACTTTAAATTTCCGTTTGTTAAAAACACTAACAAACTGACTGAATTTACTTGTTTTTAATAAGAAAATCTTCTGATTAAATGTACTGCCAATTGAAATTTTTGACAAGCTACTAATACGTGCCATGAAAATTTTATTAAAGCAGCCGACATTTGCCATTGCCCAGGCTATTACACTGACATTTTTATTTGACATTTAAATGCCATAAAACTCGTGACATTTTGGTTGGAATTTTATATGTCACTTAAGAAGAGTCCCAAAAATGTCGATCAGACAAGGCGTAATTTAAATGTCGTTGTTGTGACGCAATTGTGACGTCAGAGCGAAATTTGTAGCTATACAAAGTATTTGAACGTTTCAATGACAATGGTTATACCTAAATAATTTTGTTAGTACAGTCGGTATTGCAAGTGTTGACTTGAGCGGTATGAGGTAAATTTTAATAAGTTTTCAAGTTGTTATAACCTATTCAAACTTATTCTAACCTAATGTAACACATTTTTTGGTAATGAAGGTTATTTTAAAAATTGTCTTTTAATTATATTTTACCTATGGTTATTCATAATCAAATTGATGTCGGTAATGCAGGCCCGACCATGAATAGAAACAAATATCAAAAAATTTTGTCGAAATAAAATTACTATTTAAAATATTATTTTAGTAAATAATATATTTAAATATTTATAAATAAGATCAGCACAAAATTCGGATACCATGCATTGATAGAATGCATTGTCAGCGGAAACAAGACCATTGGCCAAGTTTCAGCACGATTGGATGACAGGAAGTTGGTTAATTAGGCCGCATAATAATCCGTGTAAGCAAACAAGCAAGTAAGATCACAGACACGCAAAACTAATATAGAGAATTTAAAAAGCTTACCAATAGTCATATTTTAATTAATCCATTAGGCCAAATTCATAAAAATGTTGTCCATTTCAAAAACATACCTGAAAAATAACAAGAAAAAAATGGATTAGATTTTGAATAACAATCATAATTACAAGTACTATATGTAATTTGTATTTTGCACACGGTGCGATTTAATTTCTTTGCCTATTCGTTGGTTTTTATTTGTCATAAGTATGGCATTACTAAGAGTTGCCATACATATTTGCCGGTTTTTTGGTGTTCTTTATGCATTTGTATTATTTTATATACAACTATTTGCAAATAAAATATATGTTTTATATATAAACAATGAACACTACAATACTTTAAAATTATTGATTAAGGATTTTTAGTTTTTATGTTTCCTAATTTATGTACATATATTTTTATATATTCATAATTGAATCCACGCTGGCCCTTTCCAAATTGTCTTCACGATCTTATTTCATTTCACAAGCCCGTTTATAGATAGTGTTTACTCATATACAAATACATGCACACATTCACAACACTTGGTAATGCGTACGGTACCATCCCTCAAGGCGCGCGCACTCGAAAGCGCAATCTGCGCCCGCCGCCGGAAAAGCTTTAGCACACACACACACACACACACACACACACACACACACACACACACACACACACACACACACACACACACACACACACATAAAAGCCGCACGATGTGCTTTTGAGGCTGTTGTTTAAAGCATCGGCAAATATTTACACGATGTTATGAATGTGCACGAAAGTTCCATCCCTTATACACGCAAAAAGCGCACGCACACACTGAGGCACTGAGGCACCACACTCTTTGCTTATTTGGGGTGGGTGCCGGCGGGCACGATGTAAGAGTTTAATAGTGCAAAACTGCGAGTAGCTTGTGAGTGTGTGTGTGTATTTTTTCATTCGCTTTCAATTTGCGTGTACCTCGTAAACGCAGGAGGCAGCGCGAACAATGCCCAGCTATTGTGTGTGTATGTGTATGTGTGCTGTGTGTATGCGTGGCTGGAGGGCTCAAACGTCTTGAATGGAATGCTCGCATCTACGGAGTACCTCTCTGTGAAGAATGTCTCCGCAAGACTGGAGCCGTGCCGCGGGAAAGCTTTCAACATTGTTACCTCACAACGAATATATTATATAGTAATATACTCAGTGGCTTTGCCTGGCTTTGTGTATGTGTGTATGAGAGTGTGAGTATATGTGTGTGTATATGTGTATTTGCTAAAGTGCGCGGCACGCTGGCGCAATGGCACGTGAAGCCATTTCAGGGGTTGTGCGCTCTTTTCAAGTAAGTCACATTTCTGTGCAGTCGTAAAAATGTGCGATGCTGCGGCGTTGTGATCTCCCGAGGGTTGCCGGATGTGATTTAGACCGCCTTTGCCGCCACCCTTCACCCATTCTGCCTTTCCGTTCCCAACGAAAACGTACGTTGGGATTGCATTTTGGCAACACGTCACGTTCCACATGTCAGGAGGCTTTTCTATCGGCCTGGGTACGTATAAATGACTGCGTTCGCCAAAGCACGCATACACTAAATGTACTATATTTTTCAGGATCCCCATTTCGGGATATATATGTATGCCTTTGTATATGCTACTATATATATCGTGAATGTGAACGTGGGTATGTGCCACATATCCGAATGGCTATGGTTTGTTTTCACCGGGTGTACCAGTCTCTCGCACGCTTACACACACACACACACACACATGAACGCATCGAGTATAAATGGTGACAGTGCCAAGTCTCATAAAGCTTTAGTAAATTACAGACCGTACGAGTACGATGAATCTCTTGGGGACGAGGACGATATGCGCGAGCTTACGCTTCGCGTGCGCAGTTTTCCGAAAGACAAATGTTTTCACTGTGTGTCTTTTTTGCGGCCGACGCGACGCGACGGACGGCGGCGATATCGCGCCGCAGATACGAGGGCATGACTCTCTAGTGTGTCCGTCGCGTCGTATCTCTCTGCCTTATGCTGTCCTACGGAAATATATGTTTGTCTATGTGTGTGTGTGTGTGTGTTTGTGTCTGAGGTAATTAATATATTTCACATCCATTTATCACTAGCACACGTAATATCATCTTGGCAATGGTACACACCCACACGTAATGCGACACTGCAGAAAATATACGAAGATCGCAGGCAAGCTTAAAGCTCAAACAATACCGTGTTTGTGTCTCTTTCTCTGTATGTGTGTGTGTATTTGATTTATTTCGAAGAAGCAAATATATATATATATACATATAATTTAATGCGATGTAGTATTTTTTGTTTGAAATCAACCCACTCACACCCGCTCGCAGTTAGGAGTTTTAAGACGCATATATCGAATTTTTGATACTCAAAAAACTGCGGGATTTCTTCTGTGATTCCTACAAAAAAGTGTTCGTACATCCATTGAAACCTTAAAAAAGTAGACATTATATATGCAGAGGCATAGGATTTCTGACATACGAAAAAAACACACACACTCACAAAAGCACCCGCAGCAATATTATACTACCCAGTGTGCGCGCGCGTTGGAGACGAGCAAAAAAAAATACAGCGAGCGCCCAAAACAAATAAAAATAAATTAGATGAGCCCTGACGAAATTTGCAAAGTAAATTGATGATGTGGGAAATAAAAATAAATTGAATGACGAGTTTTTTTCTGTCTCGTGTGTGTATGTATTTGCGATGTGATGTTGTGTGGATTTTGTGTTTGTGTGTGTATGTGTGTGTGTGCGTTTGATAGCAGTGAGTGTTTTCCCGGTGCGGCAGAGTAAAACGCGTGTGTTGATTGCTTCAGCTAGGCACAGCGGCAGGCGGGCGACGGAATTCGCGCTGATGTGAGTATTCGTGTCTGAGTGTGTTTTTTGTGGTTATCGTATGGGTCGTATAGCTCAATGGCTGCGATCGACGATCGTTTTATAGTGTTTGGGTGGGTAAGAGAATGGGTATTGTGATATTGTGGCACATTCGGAATGGAGCAAAACACATTTTTGGGCTTTATCGCGTTTTTTTATTATATGCATATTTACTTTTCTACATTTTTGGTTACATTTTGGAAAGGGTGTACTACATTTCACTGTTATATTTATTGTGGACTTGGCGTGATTAGGGCTACGATAAAATGTATTCCGTTGTCTAACAATATTGATCAAATGGCCTTACAATTCATTCTTACTTAGAATAGACTTGTCAATATTACAATTTTAGGCAAATAAACTTTTTAATAATTTTGATTGCTATAACTATAACTTCGGAATTATGGAATAAATCTCTTGTAATTTAGTTATTTAGTACTTTTTTTTTGCTAAAAACGCAACGAGCTACAACATTTACAATGTTTTAGAAATGTTATATATAGTAAGTTTGCCAATATTACTCATTTTTAAAATCTGTTGAAGTTTTTTTACTATCTATCTGATTTTTCCCTTTAGTTTGTTTATAGATTGCTTGTAATTATCGTTGTATTTTAGTTTGTTTTGCGAACCAAATGTCTTGTAGTTGTTTATTATAACTTATAATTTTATTTCAATTTTAACTGCTTCGAGGATTAGCAGATTGGCTTGATTTTTAAATCAAAGATTTTTTAAATTTATTATTTAATTTATTAAATACAAATCTTACTCTCTATTCCCTGCCACCTTAAAACTGAGTTTTACCCAAAAGGTTGACTAAACTTTAACCTAAAATTAATTAATAAATCAGCTTGAAAAATGCAAAAAGAGGCTGTCCAAGAGATTCAACCACATTATTATACTCTATCTGTATTAGACTGAAGTTTCCCTATCCCATTTTAATTCCTGTTTCTTCTGATTTAAGGCCACGTAGTTTAAATATGTCGATTTTCCATTTATAGGTTTTCCATTTCCATGGATAGCTCTTGCTTAATTTGTGTTTAAATGTATATGTTTCATTAACGATTGGTTTTTGTAGCCTACTGTAAAGCCTATTGTAAGAAACATGAATTCTTACAATACCAGAGTAACTTATTTTCGTGCTCCATCCACAGAGGTCGCACCGTTCACGCGACATGCGTATTCATTTTAATAAATTAAATCAATGCAGTACACATATATTTTAATCATATATATAATAGGGCGACAGCAACATCTTTAATCCGGTGCTCGCGTGTCCGAATTACACAAATCGCTATAAACGGATCACACGATGGATTTGCACATAATAATAATTCGAATTATATGTAGCTTTTAAACGCATTAAAAACGATAAAATCCAACGTGACATCGTTATTTACACACACACACACACACACACATACATACACAATTAAATTTGAAATAATCAGACAGCCAACACACAGAGGGCACACAATATTGTTGCAATGTTGAAATCCTGTTTAACAATAACATTAACTACTAGTACAACAGAAAAAAACGTCTGTCTGTTTGCGAGCACTTCCATGAATTATAATTTAAATTATTCATTCGGCATTTGAATAATGTGCGTTCGCTCGTTCGTACGTTTTCAGTTTGTATCTGTGTGGTGCGCCAATATTATTCTATGAAATATTTACAAATTGTAGAACATTAGCGTGTGCGAGGGCTAAATGATGCACGTCGAAGGCACCCTAATTTGGGTGGTATTATGCAAAAAGCTCAGCACCGCTCACCACGCGTAAATCTATGCGCGCGGCACTGAAAATTAGAATTTTTACGATTTTGCCCCGCGGCGATTCGGGATGAATGCTCGTCAAATTTGCTCATTACAAAAATAAGCTGTGGCACAGCGGGTGGGCTACCGGAGTATATACAAAAACAAAACAACGACGAAAAAAATACGGCAGCAGCAAAACAAAACAGCGATGATCAGTTATTGTCTAGGGTAGCTTAGAGCAGGAGGCCAGGAGGAGGAGGAGGAGTGGAGGGTGGTGAAGCTGCTTAAGCTGTATACGCCTGCGGTAATATTTTCGGTCCACATCATTTATTTTAACGCACCATGTTATTGTTTACATTGCATTAGAGCGCGAACGTTGCCACAGATTTAACGGGGGCGCGTTGCGATGTTAGTAATCAGAAGCTTAGCCGGGGAACAAACGCGTCTTTGATGTGCGCGTGGCTGCGTCGCAGATTTCTTACAGCCCGCATCTTCATATCGCTTTGCTTAAAGAAATATGCGTACGCACGAATTTGCAAGTACGCCTCTAACAAAAAAATACGCACCACTAAAAAGGTAAATCAAAATACGCCGCATCGAATATAAATTAGGTATTAATTTTTATAACAATTTCCCGCATAAGAAAATCACGCGTAACCTTATAATATTTGGTACAAAAACAAGCACGCACACGCACTCATGCCCGGAAAAAAAGACACCGCGCCGGAAAAAGTGTGAGCGCTTGGCGAAGGTGAATACGACAATTTATGCTAATAACATGAAGCGTATGCAAACCTTCTCACACCCTCCCGTGAAACAGCACTTTTTTTTACTAACATCTACGCGAACTCTCCAAACAAGATAAGATACAACCGCTTATCCCTGTGTCAATCCCGCGCACTTCGCATCCATTCACTGGCTGTGCCTCCCGCCACCACCGACTGCCTGCCTCATCCCGCTGAGCCTCTTCTCCATCACAAGAGTATATATGAGAGTTTGAGTATGAGTATAGGGGTGTGTTCTCGCATGCACGCGCATTTCTCCGAGTAATATAATCGAAAAACCAATAAAATATGAAAACAACATGACATATTGGATGGATGAGCTGAATATTTTATTCATATCCGTCTGTATGTGTTTATGTGTATGTACTGTGTATGTATGGGTACATTATTTATGGGAGTGTTAGTACACACTCGAAAATGTGTATCGGTTTATGCACACGCGTTTTTGTCGAATGCCGCATTTGTATCGTTTATATGAGTTATTATTATTATGATAATTCATGTGAAGAGAAATACACACGCGGGCCGCAGTACCGAAAATGCGCA
>JAAAKO020037853.1:0-12503 GCA_010015015.2 Bolitophila cinerea
GTAACTTTAAGTGTATGAACTCATAATTAGATGTTTGGATAGTTGTCCCTGGAAGGATTTAATATCTGAGCCTGATTGTAATACAAAATCCGACAAAATTCGATATTACATTGTTAATTTTTGTTTAATTATTTATTACTTTATGTATTATATTTACACTACCATATGTATTTCTATTATAATAGTATTGTACAAAGAAATGATTAAATAAAATGGTCAGTTGGCTTCAGCCGTTGACGACACTTTAAAAAAAAAAAAAAAAGGTTCTTAAATATTAATTCGGGTTAAATAGGTGAGCTTAGATCGTAACCACATTGTTCTTAGATCAATGTGCGTAAAATTCAAGGCACGCTGAATAGATAGCAATATTTATTATGTCAAACCACCAGTACAAAGAAATTTCGATAAAAAATAGCATATATGTAATGTGTTTTATGAGTATCAAAAAGAGCCCGTACATATATGGTAGCATTTGTAAAGAATTAAGAAATTAAGTATCGTTGTACGCGGCTTCGGATATTGCAAATTTACCTTAATTTGTACATTATTTGCATATAATTGCTATAGAATTAGAGCAAAAGCCTACATTGACTCACGTACATTTTATTAAAAATATGCATTTTCCGTAGTACTTCTGACTCGCTTGCATTGAGCGTGCAATGTAAAAAACATTCTGATTAAACAAAGAAAAATTAAGGTGTTCATTTTTATTAATTTTTGATGCTGTTCAGTAAAAATAAGTCGAAGTCATCCAAGGATTTTTGGGGATAGCTGTGGAACATTTAAAGCATATTTTTGTGGCAGCTTAAAAAAAACTTTCTGACCAAACTAAAAAAGTTAAGGTGAGCATTTGTAATTATGTGTATTGATGGTTATTCAATACATTTAATTTGAAATGCGTCCTAAGCCATTTGGAGATAACTGTATGGAGCACATACAAAATAATATGTAGTCTGTAGTGTAATGTGTCTCTTCACATTCAAGGTACACATGGACATTGGACATGACTTATATAAGTTTTCAAATAAGTTTTCATGCCGACAAGCAAAACCTTGTTAGCGGAAAATAATGAATTTCCTAACGCCAATTAACAATTAACATAAAAGTAATTGCGAATACGAAAAAAAAAATTGCTACTATAATATTTTATAATTTCTATCAATAAATAAATATTGTTACATTATTTAATTTTCAAACTCATTTAATTTATTTTTAATAATATAAGATATCTGTAACATTTAAAAAAATAATTTATAATTTTCATATGGTTTTATTTTTCATCCTATTTTTGAGCACCGAATTGTTAATCCTATTTGAGTTTTATAAATATTGTTCTATACCTATATAATTTATATATGTTTATCATTTTAGGAAACTTATTATGAGGCTGGTCGAACAGACAAAATCTCTTTTATGTGTCATAATAGAGGGAAATTATCAGCTATTAACAGCTCTAAAAATACATCACGATTGCTTTCAAAAACGGTTGCTTCACCAAAAAAAACATTGATGGAATTGCAAACGATGATATGGAGGAATCTCGAGTATAACTTCTTTATAATTTCCAACAAAATGAAATGGTAAAGTATCACTGTTACAAAAGCTTTGAATATCGGCAGCAGAAAATTTGCGTAAATGACGGCAATCTTGCCGAAATCATAAATCAATGGCCAATTATTTCTAAACCGTATACGGTGCTGAATTGGTATTACAGTTTTAATTAATTATTTATACCAATATAATAACGAAATTGTTTATTTTAGATTAGATATGATTTCAATAAGCTATTTCCTGACAAAAGTATGTTGTTGACAAAACTGTTTGTGGCCTCTGCTTAAAATGGCTACTCTAAAATGCTCATTTTATAAAAAAAATAGTTATAGATATTTTTGAAAAATTACCTAATCTGACTCCAACAACAAGTGACTTTTTAACTTTTGATTTACTGCCTTTGTTCGTTAAGCCGTCAAGACACATTAAATTACAAAATAAAAAATGCAAACCTACCATTGCAGAAAGCCAAAACTTTTTTATAAATCTTGTTTCGGTAAGTTATTTTATTAATTTATATTAAACAATATTATTAATTTATGCTAATGTGCTATGATTTTTTATTTTTCAGACGGATAACAACATCCAAACAACAATTGACAGGACGAACACATATTTAAAAACCAACAAACAGAGCTTTCAACCATTTATTTTTGCGGTAGGCTCAATTGAGGAGGAGACGCATTTTTTTGTAAATTTTGATAATGCAAATTACAAGTTTGATTCGATTGTCCCAGCTGTGGAGTTCTGTTTTCAACTCCATTTTGTATTAAATTTACGGTATTCAGTCTTTTGTGAGCAAATTTGGACATTTGTTCAAAAATATGTTTTTCAAATTAAAACTCAATATGACAAAACTTTTACTGCAGTAACCACAGCTCTATCGGATTTTAATTATGTTTAATATGCTTAGGAAATATTAATCAGTTTATCTCAGTTTACCTCTACAATATCAATAAAATTGTAGTTTGTAATTGTAGTTTGTAGAAAATATGCTGATTATTATTTCTTGAACTGTACGATACGCTATAATGCAATATTTTGGTTTACTTATATCATATAATTTATATTTTATAATATATACTTTTTTTGTGTATTATATTATCTATTAAATTATTATAAGAGTTGTTTCTTTTTATAATACAATATTTGCAAAAACAACATAAAATTACTTATAAGGCTAATATATGGTAATAAAAGTATAATAATGGTAATGTTATGAAAATGGTAAGTAAAGCTAATTTTCAAAAAAACTTGTATTTTAAAATTTATATAATAAAATGACAAAAAAACAGATATTTTATCAAATAATTTTGTATTGTGTCGAAGGTTAATAAAACCATTTAAATGTTAAAAATATTTATTTAAATAGTTGGTTAGATTACCCTACAATATTGTTATGTCTACCAACGTTTTGTTGGTATAAATAACTAATTAAATGGTTGAAATCAACAATTTTATTGACTGTTAAATTACCAATCAAAGCGGTCACGTCTACCATTAAATGGTTGATCAAAAATATTAATGAACACCAACTAAATGGTTCTATTACCCGACAGATGGTTAGAAAAATAAATGGTTATTTTGACCCTCGGATGTTTATTTTAACCATTTTCGTAGGTTTGTTGAAAAACGATTAACCGATTAATCGATTACCAGCCCCATCCGGTCTCTCAGTGTATTACCATCCGCTCAGTACTGGAATATGGGTGTAGTGCTTTTCAGTATCTCGCAAGCGCACACCGCATTCAACTGCAGAGAATCCAATGGAGAGCACTATGAGTAAGTCTTGGCTTCTACTCATACCGGATCACTGGAAGCCATCGCGGGTATAATGCCTCTTGATATCCGATGGAGGTACCTGAACGGCAAATTCACTTGCAAATCACTCTCCAGTCCAACTCAATTACTGCGAGAAAGCCAGGTGAGACTAATAAATTCCTGCCCAACCCACACACGAGTCACTTCAATCTAAAACCTTCTACAATTAGTGCCATACGAGCGTCTCCCCTGCTATATTCCTTTCGACTAGCGGAAGTGTTACATATCCCAAATAACTCATAGGGCATGCGTGATGCTCTCGCTGGCTCCCAATACCAGTCACCAGCAGAAATCAACGCCACATTAAGAGAAACAACCGCGTCACTGTACCCTGCAAGATTCGTGTACACCGATGGGTCACAGTCTGTCGACGGCACCGGCTCAGCAGTGTACATAGACGAGACAACACACATAAGTAGCCGACTACAAAACCCAGCATCCGTATACGTCGCCGAGTTGAAGGCGGTACATATGGCTGCAACATTTATCAGCACCCAGCTCCCGGGCTCGATCGTGATTGCTTCGGATAGCATTTCGGTTCTGACAGCCCTTGAAAATAACCGGAATAAAGCTAACTCCAGCATGTGCCTCCATCGTTGTCGCAGCGATCTTTTCCAGCTAGCACAAAGACAATTTTCTGGATTCCGGCTCACCGAGTTATCTCAATAAACGAAAACGTCGATAAGTTGGCCAAAAACGCAGCAATGACCGGTTCTCTGTTCACCGAAAGTCCGGAGTGGCAGAGTTTCACTTCATCGTTAAAAAAAGAGAACCGTAAGGCAAAGGCCACGCAATAGGACGTGATTTTGTTTCTCGGTTTAGGGTGGCGCTTGCTCTACAATGTTACTTTTTTAGTTTTTGTAGGTTGTTTTTAAATGCATTTTTCACAAATTGACACAGAGACGTCTGGATTTAAAACCGGGACACCTGCGACCTCGGTCGATTCTGCTGCTATATTATTCCAAAAATAAGTATATTGTCATGATTCTCAAAATTACAAGGACCACTGAACAGATCAGTCTTAAGGACAATATGTCGCATCACAAGCAATCACTACGCACGCTCAATAACCATTTATACCGGTTCAACATTTCCGACAGTCCGCTATGCCCATGTGGTTCGTATGAGACAACAAAGTTTGCAAGACGCTAAAAAAGTGTTGAAGGATGAGTTTGTACACATGAGGAAATATTTTTGACAAGGTTGTCTGTGGACATGCTAATGAAATCCTGTTTAATATAAATTGACGCATACTAACATACTAACAATAATTCCGGAAGGCTTTTAAAAATTTAATGTTAAAATTAAAGGGTCATCAAACCTACATCTAAAAGCGAGACCATCACTCTTGGGCCAGAATTTAGGATGTCGTCATTGCGTTTTTTTGTTTTGGTAGAAGGTTAAAAGTCATCAATATACCTCAAGAGAGGGCTAAATAGCTATAAACGCATAAATAAATAGTCACCTACTCCGCTAAATAGTCATAAAATCTAATTAGTGGTCAAAATGACGTTTGCATGACATGTAAATGTAGAAAAATAGCTATTCTGATCACTTAGTCATCAATATTGGTCATTTTGACCAATATATCGACACATTTTTGCTTTAAAAGCTAAATCAAATTTTCATTGTTACTTGGGAAGTACATTTATTGGTGACAGGCAAACTATTCCTTGTAAAAATCACCCAACATCTCTTTTCTCTCTTTTTTGCTATGTGTTTTTTTTTTTTAAAAAAGAGTGCTGCGCTTGCATTTACATTTTTTATTTATATAAGCACACAAATATATTAATGAGTTAATTTATATCTATAAAAGTATGATAATATATATGTAGTTACATTATTTATTAAAAAATACGTTTATTAATTAATTTGTACACTTTTTTATACGAACCTTTTTTAAATTTGTACATTTATTTTCAAATCTTGTAAAATTAATTTTAAAACTATTAAAACCATTAAATCCTGTAAAAGTAGCCGATCAAAAGGTATATACGATTAAAACGAATGAAAAATACGGGCGTGCAGTGGTGCATTTTCAGATAATCAAGAAAAGTATCTAATATTCATATTAAAAAAAAATTAAAAGATTAATTTTAAATAATTGTTGGTAAATGTTATAGGTGTTCTACGGTGACCATTTCTGTTAAACTAAACTAGGACCAATTTGTTCAATTTGAGTTTGATAACTCGAAATAAAACTGTAAGTTTTTTCCACATTAACAAAAAATTGGATTTGTTCAATCAATGTTTTTTATAACTTGAAATTTTTAACAAAAAACCATTACTTCAGTTAAATATTGATAATAATAAGTTCAGGTTTTTGCACCAGTTATGCGCCATAACTTGGTTTATTTTTAACTTGTGATGATTAATTGATAGATATCAATAAATAATTAGAAATGCTCACCTCATCCTCAACATTTTTTTAAAAAAATTGCAATTAAATTAAAAATTTTAAATTTTAAATTTTAAAATAATTTCTCGATTAATGAAATGTCAAATTGTGTCATTTTTCTGTAATTCCCCCAGGAACTTTGCGTAACTTGAGAAATTATAACTCGAGTCAACTGCTTTTTAACTCGAGATTCGACATAGTGAACCACCCTAGTTTTTAATTTAACGAGGTATATTTTTCAATTTGATAAATTTTTAGTTGGATGTTTAATATTATTAAATAAAAAATACGTAAATAAATACATTTCCTTTATTATTTTTAAATATTTTGCAGATATCTTACAAAAAAAAAATTAAAACAAATAACAGCTATTATATTATGCTGCCATATTTAAAGTACAAATCAGATGTTGTCAAGCTCTTCAAAAGAATGGGACCATTGAATTATCTTAGACTGGCCTACATTCAAACATAGGTCAAAGAACTATACCGTATTTTATTAAATAGGTATAATGCACAAACAAAAACCCTAACCTCGACTATACGGCTATCCTCTTCAATAATTGAACTTGGTTTTTTCGGTTGTAACATGCTAATTCATTCATAATAATTGCCTTCGATACTTTGTTAATGATACAAATATAGTCAAGCCTAATTAAACATGCGCATTACCCCAAAACAAATAAAAAAACATTTATACCGGTGCCTATACCTCTAGACCCGGCGCGGCGTGGCGTTGCCATGCTGCAGCGCCAAAACGCATCGAATTACGCACAATTTCGTCCATACATTATGCAAATTGTAATTCCGACAGTTTTGGCTTTTGCATAATGACGGGCAGCGCGCGCGATAAGTTTATATAATATTATATATAACGAATTACATATATATACATATATATATATATATATATATTATATACATATATATTTGCATGCAGTTATTGTGTGAAAAGTGTTTACGAGGCCGAAACAAAGCCAATAGACCTACAGCGATTCAGAAAACATTGTGAATTGTGATTCCGGAACAGCCAGTCGCAATATCGGACATAACAAAAAGGGTACCATTTTCCGGTGAATACTAAGAGTACTCTTTAAATTGTGTGAGATCTAGTAACTTTAACTAATAAAATAATGACCGCTACAAATACATTAGCAGTGGGTAGCGGTGGTGAGGATTTGATGAAGCCACAGGTAAATAATAATGAAATGGACTATTTTAATCATAGTTTTATGGAATTTCTTTCTCCGTCGAGATAAGATCTGTGATTGTTTTATTTATTTTTTTGTTATTTTTTTTGCAGACAAAAGAAAACGAGAAAAACAATGTCACCGAACACATTCTGTTCAAAGATATTGTTTGGCGCAATGTGGTTGCTTTTATTGTTTTGCATGCATCAGCGATTTACGGTATTTATTTGCTGCTTAGCGGACAAGCGAAATTATCGACATTCGTCATTGGTATGTATAGTAAATTTTATATTATATTATTATTTATTACCATACGAGTATTATAAATTAAAGTGCATGTTGTCTTAATTTTTTTGTTATTGTTACAAAAAACGAACGCACATTTTGTCTGTTGACATACATTCGTTTTGATGGTGTTGATTTAAGGAAATAGAACAGCTGTCTGCAAGATTTTACAGTGTAGTAAATAGTAACTTAAAATGGTATATAATAGATGACATATATAAAGCATCACTGATGAGTTATGACCAAAGCTTGGAAGTTTAAAAACCCCTTTTTAGCTTTGAAGAGTACGAATATGCTTATGTTTTGATTTTGACCAAAATAAGCTATATTCGTTTTTCCTTATTTTCCAAATTACGGGATTTTAACGCTCTCTTGACGATAAAAACTATTTTTCGTATTTTCGTATTACACTATTGGCGCAACGCTTATGGTCTATCGGGGTAACGCTTATTGAATTTTCCATTTTTAAACTACATTACTTTTATATATATCATCCTAAAATAATTTCAGGATCCGGTAAATTAAAGAAACTTGTTCAACTGGAACTAAACATATATCAGAAGCCACAATTATAAATCATCGAAATATCTATACCAATTATTTTAGACTCCTCTTCATTTTTATCAAAATAATCGATCATGCAAACATATCGAAATTCAGTGGTGATTTGTTTTCACTTTCAAATTAAAGTAATGATGAAATGATGGAACCAATAACCCGTTTTTTTTTTGATAAATGTTTGTAAGATGTTTATCACAAATTCACCTATATATACTGATATATTAATTATTATTTAAGATGTGCTTCTCACCAACCGAATAATCTTAAATAAATCGATCTTTTTTTAAAAAATATATTGTTCCCAAAATATACAATTTTTTTTTATATTTTTTGGCATATTTTTTTTTTTGTGGCAATATTGGAAATTTTTTGGAAAATTTACTTATTATCCGTTTTTAATTCAAGTCCTTATAAAGCAATCAACCTGAATAAGCAAAAATAATTTGGCTGGACAATCTTTTATTTAGTTCCATATTAAGTCAACCAACCTGGAATAACGGCTCCGCCTGAAAGTTATTGTTCAGCTCCTATTCAACTTTAGGCGCAATAATTATTATTTTTTTAAATTTACTTTAAGAGCAATTTTTTTTTAATATTGCTGTAACTCAAATATATTATATTTTTATCAATTTTACACCCAAAAAGCTGTGCCATTGTTCTTTTATTTTCCAATAAGTAATGAATGTATGCGAAGGGAAACTTTCAATGCTCTGACATACTAACAACCATATTGGTGTATATATAGCTTCTTTTGCAATCGTTTCATAATGTATATTATAATATATTATAATATATATATATATATACTAGTCAAATTGAATATTCTGTCGGATACTCATTTCGTCCATCATAAGAGATACAACTAATTGATCTTGACATAAGTTTTTTAGTACATCAAACGCTTCTTTAGAAAACCCACACTTCCATCGAGCATCATAATAAGAAATTATGATCTCACTTGTGTAAAGTTTTTCCAATGCATTTATTATTTGACGAAGTTCAACCAGAAACACAACAGCATTTTATTTTATCAATTTTTTTTATTTAGTAAAGTCTAAATAAGACAAAAAGTTTCCTGAAAACTTTGTACGATCAACTGGAAATTTACCGGTCGTTCGTAAGCCACTTCACTTCACCGATCCAATGATTCGTGTTTTGTCCGTCAAGTGGCTTAGATATTTGATTAGCTCAATATTTTTATTCATCGCACCATTTATATACTCGTAGTATCCATACACTAATGTGGCTTGTATGACCATATTCAAATAATTAATTGTTTATGAAGTGTTTGTGATTTGCGAGAATGTGTTAATTAATATGTTTATAAAAACAGATAAAAGACAGTGATAGAACAGTGGTTATTCCATACAACAATTAGTTGAGTCTGCTAACAATGTACCTGGAAAGAAATCTTACGATGTCCATTGTGTTTGTACGCCCACCCTTCCATTCTCACTAGAGTTGGGTCGTACTAAATATAAAAATCAATTCTTCAGTACCCAAACATAAAGTTTATAAAGTTTTTAATCGTCGTCAATAATTCTATCTTTAATTGCATTTTTAATACTATTGCATTTTAGGTATCTGCCGTCTAGCTTTATCTAATTCATCTTTATTCATAATGTTACATAAATACACTTTTTGTCAAATCGCCCGTTGGCGCCTCCTTGTTGGCTATATTTCATGTCAAGGCAAAGCATTTATTTATTTTTAAATTTTTAAAACGAATATTTTTTCGAATATCTGATCCGATCTGCTAAATATTTATGGATAACCATAAAAATAAACAAAACATAGACACGCATCTAAATCAGAAAGAAGAGAAAAATATATATTTAAAAACTTTAGAGCAAACTTAAAAAAATATATTAAGAACCTTAAACTGTAAAATAACTAGTCCAAAATAAAACCCGACCATATTATGGACTTGTTTTTTTACAGCTCCGTTCTCAACGCGTTGGACTTGTGCACGGCAGATGGCAATCCGGTGGCCCGGGGGTAATAGTGTTTTTCGAATATGCACTTTAAATCAGTAGGTTCGTATTGCAATAAATAACTTTTAGAAATGGTTATACGTTTCTGAAAAACGGGACATTAATGCCTTCAATAATTATACAAACGCACCCAAAAATAGAACATGATCTGGAGCAATTCAGCATAAGCTGCACATCAACCATGATCTGACCAGTCGTGTGAACCCGTAAAATGGTTCTGATTCTTAATTATGTTGCAAAAACCGTTTTCATTTGTGTTTGTCGTAATTTAGAATTTACGGCTTTGTTATTTAATAATTTTATTGTCTGTGTAATGTGTATTCACTTGTTATGGCATTTAGTAAGAAGCTTGTACGCCATTAGGCCATTTCAAATAGTTAGCATAATAATAGATATACAAATACATTATTAAAATATTTTACAAACATGTTATATGTGCGTCAATAACAATATGTTTCCAATATGTTAAAAATTCTTTTGCTATTTTAGAAAAATATAATTAAAAATAATTACTGTTTTATTATTTATTTGCCATTTTAGACATATTAAATTAAAACTAACTACTGTGAATATTCTACTGCATTTCTTAATTCAGGGTAATTCCAAATGTAAATTTAATAAAATATATTTAAATTCAAGTCTGGCAAAATGAAAGGCCATACATTTTACTTTTAAAATTTGTCTAAACTAATGGCATAAAATTAATCGTTTAGTTTGCTGAAAATCAAAAATGTGGGGCAACAATACGTGGACAAGATAAAAGAAATGATATTGTTGAGGATAAGGAACATGAAGTAACATTAAGTAACGACATGTGTAACCAGTTGAGGCAGAATGTACAGTGTGTTGCCACAGAAGTTCTTGGCCCGCATTATACACGGATTATGCACCAAATACGCTTAATCTTGGAAATTAACATCATCATATGGTAAACTGATTATCAGAAAATCGATAGTATAACCTCAGCCTAGATTGTTCCTAAAATATTATTATATTGAAGCAATTAATTAATTACTTAAATCTAATATCGTGTGACCTCACAAGTCATATACATATTCACTAGGGCAACCAAAAAGAAGCTTTAGCATCTTTTTTGGCAACCCTATCGTCAGATGAGCAAGGCAGAAATACGTTTCATACAAATTCAAACAATGTAAGACTTGTTAGGCTTATTTTTAGCTTATTTAATATAAATGCTTATTTTGGCTTATTTGTTTATCAAAAAACAAGCAGAAACAAGCTAAATCTGTAGGAAAAAAAATGTCAAAGAACAGCCGACTCGAAACATTGAAGACAATTACAACGTTATTGTCCGGAGAAGATTGTGATTGGTAACAAAAATATAAACTCTGAGATAACAGCCATATACTCTCCAATTACAAAGATTGATGTAGAAGCAACTTTTCATTTTTATAATTTAAGATAATGATCGGTATTTATTGAAAAAAAAAAAGATTAAGTACAAACTTAAACTAGTAATAAAAATACTTGTTCGTATTATAATTCTTTGTTATAAAGTAGAAATTTAAAGTTATTCTATCAAGTACAATTTTTTTATATAAATTTAATGATTTTTTAATGTTTTTTATAGGATTTTAGTTTTTTTGGGTATTTTATGTTTTTATATTGTATTTTTAGCGCTTATTTTAAAGTCTCAACGTTATTTTTATGGCCTATATATTATAGCTTAAAATCATATTTTTAGGGCTTCTTTTTGGTTGCCCTAATAATCACACATTCAAAATTAACAACATGAACTTGAATTTAGTCTATAATAAATTTGAAAATAATTTGGGTCATTGACATGATACGAAAATATTATGTGCATTTGAAGAGATTTGTTTTCAATTCTCCGCTTTAGAATATAGATAGAACCTTAAAGCATGTATTACATTTGAAACAAAGAAATATGAATAAAATGGTAAAACGTTTAATTGGGTTTGAAAAATATAAAGCATAAAAAGAATAAAATAATATATATTTTTTAAATGAAATCTTTAAAAAAAGTACATTTTTTAATTATTTAATTAAGTGCAAATGCGTCTAGATTAGATAAGTAGAAGTATCGCAAGTGAAGTTAAAAAATCTCCGTTTCCGCAAACGTCAATACAGGCGGAGAATTTATATTTAATGGGCATTCATTTTTTAAAATAACTTTCTGACCAAATAAAAAAAGTGAGGTGAGAATTTCTAATTATTTATTAGTGGTTATTCCTTAAAAATAATATGGAAAATATGGAAGTCGTACGAAGCCAGTTGAAAGTGATTTTGGTGCGTATATGCAAATAGTTGATTCCATAATGTAAAATAAGTTTCTCACCAAACAAAAAAGTGAGGTTGGAATTTTAATTAATTTAAAAAAATTGGTTAGTCGTGTGGAGCCTATAATATTTGCAAATACTTCATTGGCAGCACGACCGTCTTCCCGTCATTTATTATCAGAGCCCAAACCTCACGTCCTAGAGAACTGTAATTTTTTAGTCTGGTTTTTTTACGGAGCAAAAACTTTTTGATACACATTTGCCTATAGTTATTCTAGGGTGATACGATTTCTACACCACCGACACAGGTCCCATTGCTCATTTTGTCTTTATACTTTGATACTTTGGCATTCATCCCACTTTTGCTTCGTGTTATATTGTCTTTCGTACAAACGAAATAAAAATCATCTTTTAGCGCATAGATCCCACGGACTTACATATCA
>JAAAKO020037864.1:0-12503 GCA_010015015.2 Bolitophila cinerea
TATATATTTTTATTTTATATACATTTTCATATTTTCAATCAATCGTCCGTGTTTAAACGCGTGATTCTGTTTATGCCCCAGTAAGCGGATTGATTTATAAATATTTAACTACTTCATGTATAGGGTTGTAGATTTTATAGTATATGTTCAATTAATCCACTTAAATCAATGGATTTGAACGCCATTTGCGCTCTCCACAGAGCAGACATGATGTAACAATATTATTGGCCGTGACCATATTTTGTTTGGGGGCACCATCAGCAGAGTTTCTCACCCGTAATCCTTTTGGTTATTGTTTTGTATGATTTGTGTATTTATATATTTATTTCGTTTATTTATTGAGTTTCATTTGAAGTTCTATGTTTTTATGGTAAAAATTTAAATCAATTGTGGTAGAAGAAAATGGACGTGGTGTTGACAATATGTTTGATTGAAGAGGACAATGACAGTTATTTGAAACCGTAAAATGTACCTAACTAAAATATCCAAAACAAAGACAATTTTTTATAGCTAACAAAGTTTAAGGTATAACATTAGCTTTTATAATATAAAGGTGTCTTTCATAAATTACTTAAACCCATCTTAGCCTGCTATTAGAAGAGTAAGATCCTCTTTAATGAAATATGGCCAAAATCATTAGATACGAGGGAGGTTTAATAAGTCCTATAGAAATGAAAGAAGGAAGGAATTTTATTTTATTTTTAAGTTCGTTGCCTTTGAAAAATATGAAATCTCTTAACCTTCAAAAGTAGTTTAGATTGACTTTAGATTGGCGAACCGTGTCTTTTAAAGCGATTGTGGTCACTTACTATTTTTTCTTCGCTTTGCTTCTGACTTAGTTGGGATTCAATATGTACACTACGCTTAAGTTTCTCCATATGGTTAGGAATTGCACAACTGTCTATATTTGGTTGAATATGTTTAAAAGCGACAATTTTACCGTAAGTTGAAGGTTTTTAAGCATACATGGCATATTGGACGCCATTTTGTCCTGCCAGCGTTGGTCCTTTACATTTTTTGAGTCTTATATCCAATTTGATCATTGAGTTCTCCTGGTTGTAGGTCTCTCAATTTGAGCTTTCAGTTCTTGCGATTTTGGCTTCAATTTAGTTGTTATTCTCCATAAATATTTTTATTAGTGTATCTGCCTTTTTTTCCTTAGGTACTTTACGTATGCGATTCTATATTTTTCCGGTATAATATAATATATAATATAATATATTTTATGTTCAGCTGCAATAAAATAAACTAAATAATTATTATTATATTATTGTATTTAGTGGCAAAGTACCAATTGAAGGGAAAATTGCGTTCACATGCAAACTGTTATTTTTTTCGCCATCTTGTTCTTGGCACTTACTTTTTTAGCACTTTTGAGTTCATTTTTGTCTAGACATCAAATTTCTGCGGGAGTTCGCATAAGTTTGGCTGTTGAATTCATAATTCTAAAAAGGTATGCTCTTAGCGTCCAAAAATGGATAAGTAATCTGTAAAATCAAACTTTACCCAGCTAAACAGCAAATGTTTTATGTATATATATATATATACACCAAACGGCCGTGTTGTCTATATAGTATAAATTATTATGGTATACCTGATGGGTGGATGCTGGAAAGTATCATAATTCATCATCAAAACAGGCAAAAGTTCAGTGTAATCCCCTATTATACATTAGCATCATAATAGTCTGCGGGTTGTGTGTATATATTATGTATATATACAACATGGTATAATATACATTCACAAACCTGCCGCGGCGCACGGGCACGTTCGTTGTACATTATTCGACATAGATATAATGATCCCCGAGGAACAGTTATTACATGAAAAGCGTTGCATCGACGGTAACAACGGAAAATGCTACTCCGTAAAGCCGCGACGACGTTATGCACTCGAAATGTAAATAAATGTATAGTATATACTCGTATGTGCACGTGCATGTGCATCTCGAAGTATACTATTAAATTTCATTCTAGATTATATGCTATACGTTTATGCAATAAATGCGATGTGCCTTATACTCATACAAGGAAAATCTTCAGCGGTGGGTGAGTGTGTTTTTTTTTCAGTTTCCACATTTTGTTTTCAGTAAAAACACATTTTTAAATTTTCATAATATCAGGCGAGCCGGATGTACAGTTATTTGTGTAGGTCGATAGAAAATACATAAAAAAAATTAAAATAATATCCAACGGGAAAAGGATTTTATTAAAAATGATTTTGACCCAAAAACGACCGAAAATCTGTTGACTTTATCATAAAGAATGTCCATCCAAGCGACTACCTGCCGATATAAAATATTCAGTGGAGATTATCGACCATGGGTCAAAAAACAGTAGTAATTAAATTTCAAGATGAGTTTAAATTTTAATCGAATCAATATAGAAAATAAAAGTTTTCCTTTGTAAACACACCACCGCGATCTCTAGCTGTTGTTAATAAAGTGTTAATACGAGTATATAATTAATAATATACAGCATACTTTCATAATATAGTTTAAATAAAAAAAACACACATACTACAAAGACAAACCGCGCGAAGCGCCGAGAATAATTAACTTTTCATTAACTTTTCTCGGCTGCGCGTATACTTTCTGACACACAGAATGTCGCCGAGCCGAGTGCGCGTCTGCGATGTTTTTTCTTGCACGCGAGAACACTTTTTTTTAGTTTTTCAAGTTTTCCGCATTGTTTAGTAATTTACGTGCTGCGAGTTGGAAATGGGGCGGCAATGTGACGCGACGGGGCGCTGCCGGCGGCTTGCGGGAACGCATCTGGACGCGCGGGCAGCGCTATTATGACGTTGGCATATGATTTGTTCACAGAACTTGGGTGTATTGTCTTAATTTGGAGAGTTTTAATTTTTAATATATTCCGAAGTTAAGTAATGTTCATGCAGCTGGCGTCGCAGCCAGTCGGAAAGTTTTTTTCTTTCGATTTTCTTTTTTTGTGCAACTTTCTTTAGTTTGTCTGTTATCTTGTAAATTCCATATTTAATATGTATTCAAATTTGATTGGTCATGTGGTTTATGATGTGAAGGATACTGTTTAAAAAGATTCACGTACAGTTCGGACTTTTATATCACTGATGGACCTATTTTACTAATCTCATTAATTTGCACAAAACAAAACAGTTTTATTTTTATTATAATAATATTTATCAATACGACACATACACAAATAATTCCCTTTTAAATGAATCTTTTTTTTATTCCAGAAAATACCTATAATTTGGCGCTCTGTACAGATAAGCAGTTCCGTTGCAATAATGGCGCCTGCATTCATGTAAGTTTTGTTTGCGATGGCGAGCCCGACTGTGAGGATAAAAGTGACGAACATCCGGACGAATGCATCGCCAAAAGTAAGTGATTTATACTGGAACGTTTCTACCGAGAGTACGACCATGTCCTTGTGAACCGCTGTAATATTTTTCCAATCAATGTCAAATGATTGGATTAAATTATTTGTTTTGAAATTATAAGCTTTTTATATATTCCATTTTTGAGATTATTACTATTGATGTTAAACATAGTTTGTAAACATACGTTAAATGATAAATGAACGTTTAAATTCTTTATAAAAAACTACAATAAAATTCAGTTCTGCTTAATCGGAAGTTTGCAATAAAAAATAGGAATCTCGGTACATTCCTTCCTCTAGTCTGGAAGGCATAGTATACACACCGCTAACTTGAAGAGCGAAGTTGAAGTATCTGTAATTCAAATTTTTTTATCGACATTAAACGATTTTTTTGGTTCTATTTTATATTTTGGAGATACGCTAGCGAGACACTTTCAATCTTGATATAACAATTACACACAATATTTCACAAATGTGGCTTATAATATATTTATATATTTATAATATGTATATTAAACTCGTTTTATTCCCACATCCTAATAAATCGCAAATAGCTTCACGAATGAACAGCCACCACTAAATTATTCCGAATGTATATTTATGGCTGCCAAAATCCCCCAATTCAAACTTTCTGCACGATTAGAGCCGGTCGGACGGCGCTGCTCCGGCGGGCGAATGAGAATGTCAAATCTGAAGTACGTGCGTGCATGCGTGTGCGACAGACACTGCTATTGCGGGACTGCGCGACCGACATGAGTTAGAGTTTGATTAAATTTGCACAATTTGTTAAATGTGAGACCAAACACATATAAAAAACACGCTATAAATTATTATCTTCAATATTCGAGCCAGCACACCAAATATTTTAAACAAATCATAAATATATAGCAGTAAAATAGCGCGGCACTAAAAACGACACGTCGGCCAATAGAAGTAAAAAAAAAAACGCAACAATAACTCAGTCCAATTTGCGCCGCATCGCTGCAGCAAGACGATATTGCACTCACAGAGAATGCATCCAGCGCCCATATACTGACATTTGTATTTTGATCGCAAACCATTGAATTATGGGCTGTGTGCGAGCTCGGTGCCAGCACTACTGACCATCAATTCGGCTAACCCAAAAAAAACATTTATTCGTATTTTCGGGATTTTGTTTTTTATTTAGTGCAGTGCTTCTGCTCACCACATGCATTCCGTGGGTACTCTGTCAAAAAATATACATTCATAAGTAATCGCATGCAAATCGAGATTAAAATCTTGTCACTCGCGATTAGACACGCAGACATCCGATTTTAAAGCACGGGCTTTGCATTGTTTTCGTTGGCACATCTTTATTTTTTTTAATATTTTCTTTCGTAATCCGCGTATTTTGTAAACATGCAGCTTAAACGATTTGTTAATCCATCTTACCGGCTCTATTAGGTGGTGGAAACAACGTTAATGCATTTTATGTTATACGATTAATGCATTTTTTGGTTACATCACGTCTTTTGAGTCAGCGACGCGCTGCGCGGCGGGCGTACTTACAACTTTGGTTATCAGAAAGTTAAAACAGTACACAATGCAACAATCATTAAAAAAAAAATTGTACTATATATAATTAGTCTGTCGCTCCACGTTATTGCATTTATACTGCGCTCGCAAAAGAGCGCGATGCACATTTAATCTCTGTGCGCACGTAAATTCATTTTTTACAAAATTACACCGTTTATTTTTTTTCGCTTGCGCGATGCACACATTTTGCAATTATTATGCAATTGCAGTTTTATACAGTTTAGCAGAATATCTCGTTAGTTATCATTAACCTGGTTTCAGGAGAATTTAAAAATTAATAAGAACAAATGAATGAATGGTATATATTTAAATAAAAACAATGCTAACTATGAAAAACACACAAACTATGTGCGTTCGAAATTAAGATTGACTTAAATAATTATTGATGTTGATTTTATTATAATAGTGTTTTAATAACTACCTATTTAAGGATTACTACGTAAATATTGCTATATTACATAATATATACGTCAGAATAGTGATATTTAGAGGCGTGTCTGGCACGGGAACTTTAAAGGTTGTGAGATTTAAAATAAAATTAATTTATTGTAACAAAACATATTATATTTTATGTAAAATATTTTAAAAGGCACGATTATTTTTATACCTTTATAATTTAACTTAATTCATCTTTGTTGTGGTTTTAAATTAATTAAAATGGTAAAAAGGGTTTATTTTCTTTGGAATTTTTCATCATACAAATTAATTAAAAATAACATTTTTACTTCAAACATATTATCAAATACAAGTAAAAGAATAGTTTAAACTAAAACTTAATTTACCAGGGAATTTGAAAAAGTAGAACCTCCGCTGGTGTTTTTTTTTCCTATAGATTTACCTTTTTGGAGTTTTCTCGTAAGCACACCCCCGAAAAATCATTAAAAAATGGCCGTTTTTACTAAACCGCTCCCATTTTTAAGGTGATTAATCTGCACTACATTCCTAATAACGTGTGAAGTCTCCAGACTGAGCAAAAGCCATCAAATCCGAAGAAATCATTATGCATTTTTTAACATAATATGATCACTATTGCATAAATAAAAACAGTCCGAAATAAAATCACAATCATAATATATTTAGTTGCATACGATCTCTATTTAATAGAATTGTAGATTTTTTGAATTTAGAATAGGCATACAATTTTAAACAATATCTCTTCTCTAATGATTTCTGATATTTATCAATTAGATATTCGAATCTATATTTAGTCAAGTCATTACAAACTCAGCCAGAGAGATTTACGCTATTAATCCATGTGTGAGTGTTCAAACATAGCGCCCCCGTTCCGAGAATGTATGCACTGCGCTGAGCAAGATGCGCTGTTTGTACAAACGATTCATCGTTTTGCATCTGCTGATTGTTTGCTATGTCTCAACTGACTAAATTATTAAATTAATACAAAGTGCCATATGAATAAATTATACAGTTCCCACACCTTCACATAACACATATATATATAACACCATATTTAATGTATAAGCACGTCGTCCATCGTTCAACATAATATTTTGTTTTATTATATGTATATATACGGCCTTAGAAACATATACAATACCCATTTGCATGTTATACTGTATTGCATATATATATAATATACTGTATGAAATCTTGTGTATAGTACATAAATGCACATTGCACATTGCAAATTATATAATATACATCATAAACACAAACATGGTATTAATATGCAGCATGAACATGATTAGTTTATTAATTATGCTATGCGTCAGTGTAATACACGCTTTAGCTAGTTAGTCTATTGCATATATTATATAATTTTGGCGTTTGGGGATGTGCGTTACACATTTACCTATATTTACCAATATTTAATACATTCGAATAATTATTTGATTATATTGTTATTAGAGGAAAATTTTGCATTACGTTTCAAAACAGACGAAATAAAACAAACACCAGATTTACAATGGCTAGATAATACTATAAGATATTTTTTTAATCCATTTTATCGAAACGATTAATTTGAATTTTCACATATCCGTCCAGACGTTAAATCTTCGGATAAGCGAGTCAGATTAACATTAGAATGACGATTTTAAAAATTAAGCTTTTGTTTTTCGGTGATGATGTTATGCATTTTAATAATATTTTATTGCTGGCTAAAGAAAAACACAACAAATAATGAAATTGTTTTTTAAATTTGATTATTTTTACTAGTGGCAGCTGCTTAGGCTCTATTTTACGCCTATGATGAGGAATCATCGTCAGCTTCCTAATTAGTTTATATAAATGATGAGACCTTGCAGACGTTATTATAAATCTCTAGCGAATCATAATATCGTCGTCTGGAGTGTTGCAGAAGTCAAGTCAAAGCATAGCGTTGCAAATTTGTTAGCTGATTTAATTAAATATATATATATATATATATTTTTAAATTTCAAAGGCGATTAAGATTAACAGCTTTTTAAATTACTGTAATTTTTGAGAATATCAACATTTTGAGTTAAAAAAGTTTTACATTATCGACCGAACTATTTTATTTTAATAATATTTTCAGACTTTCAAATCTTACACAATCTAATTATTTCGTACATTTATACATTTTTTTTCAAAAGTCAATCTTATTAGACTAATCGAAAAACCCCCGATTAAATTTTCGCATTTATTTGGTGTGAATATGTTCCATCAAAAAATACGTCTATTTCCTTTTGCAACGAAAACGCGACACAAAAAAGGTCTTTCTAAAGTTTTCGCCGAAAAGTTTTTCCACTTACTCATGCTGACGCCGAGTGCATCAGCGTTGGGTTGTTCTCTATATATATATATATAAATTAAATAGTAGAATTCTACGGTAGAGCGGTGCTATAGACACGCACCGAAGACACGCGGACGCTCTCGCACTTGTCAGAAAAAGCGGAAGCCTAACTTTAGTCATTTATATTTTAATCTTGACTAGTTTATATGATTCAAACAGTTTATATATTTAGAGAGTTGTGTGTGTGTCTGTTGGAGAGCTTTTCTTTGAAAATGTTCAAGTTAGAAGAATATATAACATATAAGGCACTAAATAATAACTAATTTCCTGCTTTACCTTCTTTCCCGGTAAACAAAACATTTTTGGCTACGACTGAGACGTGCATCCGGTTTACCGACTGCACATGGCTTTGTATAATAAACATGTGTACCGCTATAAATTTGCAGGATGCATTGGCCTGGTTGGAGATTTCGTTCAATAATACAATAATATCAGTTTTTTGTTGAATAATTATTTGTAAGAACTATTTAAATCCTATGGAAAAGTATATAAATAGTAAAAGTATATAACTATTTAAATCCTATGGAAAAGTATATAAATATCAGAAACATATTCTATTAAAAATGTAACGCGGGTCGGCATCATTTAGGCGTGAATAATAACAGCCAACGTTATATTAGCTTAGCCTTGTGTTAGACTACCCGCATTACTTAAAGAGCTTTTTTTGGGCTAAGCAATACTGCGATATGAATTGTGAATTGTGAATAGTTTTTATTATATTATATTTTAGAACATTGATAACGGACGAGATAATTAAATGAAATAAATTGCATTTAATTATATATAATAACGCTCATAAATTGAATTTAATTATATATAATTTTATTTATAAATTGATAGAATTTATAACCAGAGAATGTGCTCTTATAAAGGTAAACTCTTGCTTACCTAGAAACACTTGTGTTATTTGTTGGAATTGATTGAACGTCACACTTGTATGGTTTTATTGTAAATAAGTGATTTCTAAATTTGTGAAGTCATTTGCAAATTTGTAAGATTTTTATAAAAAAAATATATAAATCATTTTCCCAGCTGTTTTTTTGATGATTGAGTTGTTTGGGTTTATTTGAGAGGTTGAAAAATAGAATAATTTTAATGTAGAAAAAGTTTTTTTTTAGAATTATTTAAACGTATTTGATTTTAAATGGCAGTCTTGTAGACATAATTCATTAAAAAACTATTACGAAATGAACTCAGTTTTCTTAAAAAAAATACCAAACAAGATCAAAGTTTGATTATTCATTTTAATTAGGTACATTATAATCTTTTATATTTTAGCTACTATATAAAAAATATGTACGTATATTAACGTTCGATGGGGATGTCTTATACTATATAAATACTATAAAAATCAAATCGAGACGAAGGAGTTCAGAAATAATTTATTTAAAATAACTCCAAAATAATGTGTGTAATATAAATTAAAAATGTACCAGCAGCGATAACAACATTCATACAATCTTAAATTGCGTCGCATAATTTTTAGTTTTTATTTTTTTTAGCACATACCACACGTGTCGCCATTATATAGATTACATTTTGCGCTGCATAAATAAGTAAGAATATATGCACATTTTGTTGTACTCTCGTGTATTTTAATCTAACTAACTAAACTAAATCAACGCAATCGCAAGCTAATTATCTTTTGCAATGTATATAGTTCATATATATAGTTCAGACACGATTCAGAGTGCAATAATCTAGCACACTTAACTAAATAACTAATTTTAATAATTTAATGTATATATATTAAATATTAGAATATATATATATATATATATATATATATATATATGTGATGTATATATATTCGCCATAATCACACACTTATCATTATTATAATAAATATGATAATATTTGCAATGACATCACATATTATTGATTAAAATTTAAATAATCCACAATTTACTCAATACGATAATAAGAATTAGTCCATAATCCGAAGATCACTAATAAAGATATATTGTGTTTTTACCAGGATTTTTTTTAAATTATATCTTTGCTGTTACCACCAAAAGTTTTTAATTTTTATTTTTTTTGGTGACATTTTTTTTCCGGGGAAAAATCTTTAAATTGTATTTTTTTTCTCAAAAAACACCTCCTGATTTGTGAACAGAAATTCATTGAGACATAAAACATGTTTTTTTAAACAAATATTTGTCGTCGATAAAATTAATAAAAAAATTCAGAAAAAAAAATTACAATGCACTCGTTGGTAGTTGAAGTTTGAGCGTTGTAAAATAAATGGCACAACTATTATTTGAACGCCTTTTTTTCGTAGAGCTTCATTTCTCGTCGCAAATTTCAGCTTTACTTAAAACCTACAAATTGGTTGAATTTATATTATTTACGTACACATTTTATACTATAACTAAATATTTATGTTACCGTGACGTCTTTTTGTATTTAAAAAAATGTGAGCTGCATATTTGTGTTTGTGCTTTTCTGTTTGCGCAATTTCTGTGTTCTTTTCTATTAAGCGTCAGCGTCACAAAAATGAAACATTCAAAACAGCAAAATGTACACTTGAATATATCTATTTATTTATTCAGATTTCAATTTGAATATAATAGTATATATGTATGTATGTATTTTTACTGTATATATATATATAGTATTGGCGTAGAGAAAGAGAAAGAAAAAGAGATCCACAACAATATCAATGGCTGTTTCTTATAGAGCTTTTCCAAAAATCCCCTAGCCCTTTCTCACACATGGACGCTGCAGAATGGGATGAGTGCGGCGAGGGTGCTGTATGTATATATATATATATATGTATACATATAAATGTGTGCACCGCGCGCATGTATATATGTATCTGTGCCAGTCAGATATTCGCCAATGTAACAAACCTCATATATAATGTATATTTATACACTCGCGCTCGTATTTTATGAATATTTCAAGTAAAAAGCTGAAAACTTTTGGGATTTATTATTTATAGCCATGTATATGTGTTATGTGAATGTATATATATGTATGTCGCAGTATGTATATATATGAGCACGTATACATACACATTGTGTTGGGGTTGGAGCTGTATATATACGCGCGCAAATGCCAAGCGAGAAAACTTTAGCGTGCTAAGATTTTTATATGTTCGCCATAATTTATACTTTATTGCATTATGATTTCTGTATTTATAGTTGTACCATAGATTTGTGTGTGTATGTGTGTATTTGGGTGTGTAACAGAAAAGAGAAAAGCGGTTATATGTCTTTGGCGAGGGTATAACAATATAACAGTTAACCCGCATTTACTGTGCATGGGGTGCGGTATAAGGAAAACCGAGAACGGGTTAGCTGCTCAATATTTTCTGATCCGTGTCCATGTTTGATGTATGTATATATATATATATACATTTATTAACATTTAAAATATTCAATAAATACTTTAATTTGTGGATTATTTGCCAATGCTCATGAACTCTATTTCGGCACAGCATATTAATGCCGCTGGAGGATAATAATTACAATTGGCAATATGATAATTATTGAATATCATAATTTGTGAATATTTGTCGTAGAATTAACGATTTATTTATATGGATTGTGCAAATGTGCATTCATTATGACCGAATATACAGGATGTTCCATAAGTCGACCTTATTACGGGCGAATCCGCCAAAATAACAGACCTTATTCAAAAATCTGTAGTATTCTTCGTTTGAAAGAGAAATATTTAAATATAGGTTCAAATTAATGATGCCATTCCAATAAATGAATTTAAGCAGAAGATAAATACACAAGCAACATATCAGAGAGAAGGGAATAATACAATATGACAACACTATAAAAATATTTAGAATTCCACGAAAAAGAAACCACACAAATGTGTATGTTATTTTTATGATTAGCAACTCTAACTCTTGATCAATCATCTATAATAAATGGACAATATTACAATCGACCATAAAATTAAAATTTCGAATGTTTTTTTTCAAAATTATTTTGTCACATCGGTTATTTTGAGAATTATCGAAAAAAAAACAAAAACAAAATTTTTAAAACAGACGTTGGTTTTAAAAATTTTGTTTTGTGTTTTTTTTCGATAATTCTCAAAATAACCGATGTGACCAAATAATTTTGAAAAAAAAACATTCGAAATTTTAATTTTATGGTCGATTGTAATATTGTCCATTTTGTCACAAATTAGAGTTATTATAGATGGATAAAATTCTTACTTTTATAGTTGGTACAGATAGTGCCATATGAAAAAAATGTGGCTATGAGGGTTTTAGACATTTTCATTAAACAGAAATACATAAAGTGTTATTTTTAAATTACATTGCATTACATTTCTTTAGGAAAAACAGTTTTTAAAGTAAAAAAATCCATAATTAAGTGTAAAATTATTAGTCACTTATTTTTATTTGAATTTTCTATTTTTTATTTATAAAAAAGTATATTTTCAGTGATGATTTTTATCTTATTATTGCAGGCAAAATATATTTAATTTAAAAACTATCAAAAAAAGGTTTTATATTTATTAACCTTTTTTATTCTTGACATTGTTTTAACTATTATATCCATGTATTCATATCCTTTATTAACACGTGTATAACATGAACACATGAACACATACAATGTGTGTAAGTATGTCGATCAGCCGCCACACAGTATATAATTGACAAGATCAAAATGTGTCTGATGCAATTCGCCGTTAGTATGAACGCATGTGCAATGTGTATATAAAAGTGCATGCTGCGGTCCACGCCGACTATTCCCTAAGCAGTATTTTTATCTTGCTCAGACACTCACAAACTCACACACATACATAGAAGACGACGCGACGGCGTTTTTACTATACACAAA
>JAAAKO020037875.1:0-12501 GCA_010015015.2 Bolitophila cinerea
AACATTTTTTTCAGTAATTTCATTAAAAATGAATAGGTGCCAAAAAAACGTGTATTGTTATTTAAAAGTATAAAACATGATTTTTTTACCACTTGTATTATTTTTTTTTATAAAACTTCAAAACACGATTCCTGCTTCCATAAAAACGTAGTAAGTGTATTTTACTTTAAAACCCACGAGTACAAATTATTGTACCGATAAGTATTACATCTTCAAAAATTCTAAATATTAAATTGTGCCGGTAATCACAGCACTAAGTACAATGATTAATTATTGTTTTTTTTAATAAAAATATTACTATTAAGTAATTGATATAATATAATTAAAAGAATAAATAAAGAAATAAAAAAAACGGATGCTAATTTTTTCCCGGGAATCCTAATATTTATTACCCGGTTCTACTACCATTCATCTACCCTTTTGTCTATACAAAACTCTGTTTTGTAATATTGTTGTATCAGGCTAAATGCATTTTGTTTAGAAATTTTTATTAAATGACAAAATCAAATGATTTTTTTAAGCTATTTATTTATATGATTTTAAAATTATTCCAGTCAGTCAAGTCAGCTTTAGCTATTATATATTGCCCTGTATTTTTAGTTTTTTTTTGCCACGGTAACTCATTCAAAAAAATCACTAAATACTAAAATAAATAAAATTATAAATGTAAATACAGCCCATTGTTCCTTGGAAATTAATAGTTTTCATGATTTGCTAAATACTTAAAGAATTATATTATGCGAATAATCGTCTTTGAACACAAAGTTTGAATAAATACACGTTTTATAATTCGAATTCAAATGTTTAATACTGTCATTTAAATACATATGAAAACTTAAAATATTGTATACCAATCTTAAAAAACACAACACAGCATTTAAATAATTTACAATCTGCTGTCTAAGCAATACAGACAGAGACACAAAGCAGATTGTATTATATCTATTATTATATAACAGAAATACACCCTTACCGCTGACACCACTGTGTCACATTCATGGCCCAATAAAATCAAATGTATGCAAAATGTATGTACAATTCTTGAGTGTGTCATTACGTCTCGCGAGCGCGCATCCCATTACAGCCTCGTTCAATTACCTTCGAAATATTCAATTTAATGCCGTTTTGTAATATATAAATATTCGCGTGCGTCGTTGTATAACGTGTGTGTGTGTGTGTATGTCTATGTATGCATAAGGAAGGGTGTCTATGTGTGTAACGTATTCCTTTAATACCTTCGTTCTCGCGCAAATTGCTTCATGTAGCCGCGCCACCATAATACGAAAATTACATCCTCGTATATTGAGTTTTCCACACGCAGAGCATAAAAAGGGGGGGGGATAGAATGTGTGTGTATGCGTCTGTGTATAAAACTTAAGCACACAAATATATGTAGGTAAGTGTATATAGTTAGGGGTACGAATAAGCATGTATTGCGTTCTTTATATATATAAGTTAACGTTTATATAATAGTATACAAGTATTATATAGCGCTGTGCGGGTTATAGTTACATAGATACAATTTTCTCGCTATAGTGTAATGCGGATGTGCGAAGCTGAGACCCGGCAAAGTTGCTCGAGGATCTGAAGCGCATATGTCTGCAATGTATACAATGTATTGTACAATTTACATACATGTTGCACGCACCTACGATACATTTACACACACACACACTCGCAGAGACACACATATTACATTTTAATCGTTATCGCTTGTAACTGGATCGCTTTAAGCAAGAAACGAGCTTGTGCCCAGACACACACACACACACACCTAAACTGCCACATAAAGATAATTTATGTTTACTTCATTAAAATATTGTTTATAATTATGTGATACATTAGACGGGCTTGAGTTTAATTGTGTGAGGGGCTCGTGGAAGTGTGTGATAGTGAAAGAGAGAGAAAACTTGATACATTTTCTGGTTTATTATCTGTTTAAATACCACGTATAGTAAGAAATATATTTAATGGTGAAATTAAGTACCTTATCATTTGTATTATTGTTTTGAGAATCATATAGTGAAATGGAATCAAAGTATATATTTCATATATATTTCATAAAAAGGATTATTGATCAGAAATACCAATTTAGTCTATCTCTAAAAATACATTTAACAAATTATGACGAGTCAACTGCTTTCGCCAAAAATATTTGTTTAAAAAAATAAAATAATAAAATAATAAATCAAGTATAATATAATAAATAAAATAAAAATAATTTATGATGTTTAACATGTCCAAACCCAAAAAATATTATATTTCTGGTTAAATTAGACTTTAGTAATACAATTGTATAAATACTTTTGAAAAAATCAGAAGAAATTTATTTTTTCCAAAAAATATTATAATATCTACAAAAATAAAAAATGTATAGGTTTCAATTACAATTGCATAATTAAAAAAAAAAATAACTACAAAATTAAATAATAATTCAAATATTCGTAGAGACTCAAATGAACAAACACATAGTTGTAAACTTAAGGTACATTGACAGACATTTCTCTGCCACATTTTGCGACATCTTTCTGTATAAAATATTTTATTTCTGAAATAACCATTTCAAAATAAAAAAATATTTTTAAGTCTGCAAAACGATTTAAAATAGTTTATTTGACCAATATTTATATTGAGAATCGAATAGTTTTTTGACGAATAGTTTATAATGAGAATCGACGAATAGTATCTTGAAGATAGTTTATTTTGAGAATCAAATAGTTTTTTGAAGAATATTTTATTTTGCGAATAGTTTATTCGACATATTAACTATTATATTCAATTGAAAGCAAAAATACCTGTAGCCTGTTAGCTTGACTATTGATTTATTTTAAAGCACCTGTTAGACTCGTAATTGATAATATTGCTTTAAATTTTATAATAATAACATATTTTGTAAATTGGCGTATTTTCACTTTCACTTGTATTTGAAAATACACTATCCGTCGAAAAAATTAATCGATTAAGATAAAAAATAATCGTTGAATAAACTATTCCATTCGCAAGACAAACAATTCGTTGAATAAATTTTAGATTTTTAAGAAAAAACTATTCGTTGTATAAATTATTCGATTTGCAAGAAAAACTATTCGTCTATTTAACAGAAATTTAAATAAATAAAGTTATGTTAGTAATTTCAGTTATTACCATATTAATTTAAATAATTAAAAATGCCCACCTTATATTTTATTGTACAATTAAGTTATTATTATTCACAAAATCACACTTGTTTGACAAACATTTTTAAGAAATAGTTCCTCTAGTAAGCTTGATAGACTCCTATTAGTCCTATAGCCAACTATTCTCATTTTATATGCATGTATGTGTTACTTCTTGTATGTGTTTGTAACCTTTAATTAGCTCACAATAATTAATAAATTGAGTGAGAGAAGAGGCAACACTTACGATACAAATTTTGTCATAATCGAAGATTAAAAATAAAACAAAGTTTTACTTTTTAAAATTCTTTCATGTTTTGTCAATTACTTATTTTTTTAAATTATGTTGGAAGTATATTTATTTAAAAAAAATCATTTCATTATTTCATACAGGTTATATAAAAAAAATATATGTAGCAATACATTTGTCGGAAAAGTCCAGTTTTATGAATGCTCGCGATACTGATCGCGATAAAAGGCTAGTGGTATGCTAAAATGTTAGCCTGCTGATTATATCGAGCAATGTTGTTGTTGTAATTCATGTATTTTTGATACTCGTGATAGCAAAGTAGCGTTCACAAAACAAGCCTATTATAATTAAATTTTTAAATTCTTAAATTCAAAAAGGATTTTGTTTTTTATCATTTTTACAAAAAAAATCTTATTAAACTACAAAAAAATCTTAGGACTAGTTTCTTAAAAAAGGTATATAAAAAGTAAAGTTTAATTCAAATTAATAAAAAACTGGACATTAATGAAAAAAAGTGGAAACGCAATAATTTATTATAATTTATACATACATATGGAACATATGATACTAATTTAAAACAAATTAAATTATTTTGCTATTTTGTAGTTGCATTGTCGCAAAATATATATTTTCAGAGACAAATATTAAATATTGAATTGCTATAAACACTGACAATTACTCAAATCCTAAAATATAAATATAAAACGCATTTTTTATTTTAAAAAAAATACATTTTGAGCTCCTGACTACGAATGAAGCTTCTTTAAGGAAGTAGTAGTCCAAGTTTGTATAAAACTTTTTGATTTAAAGAAAAAATAATAATAATAAAAATAATAAAAATAATAATGCAGCCAAACAAAGAAGAATACTCTCTTTATTTTTTTCAGAATGTTTAATATAAAAGTTATTTTTTTTAAAGTTTTTTTCAAATTTTGAACAGCAAATTAAATAAAAATCTTGTTGTTAATTTAAAAAAAAAAATCAGCTAAAGAAAAAAGAACACTAGCATATTTTTTTGCAGGATGTAATATGACATAAAATAAACTTCATAAAAAACAATTGTTTTTGGAATTACTTAAAACATTTTAACGCAATTAAAAAAAATAACTTTTTTTTTTGAAAATTTATTCTATTTTCTAAAGAATTGAAACTGTATTTTAAAATTTAATTTTTAACACACAATATACACTAATATGTCGTAATTATTTAAATAAAAGGCATTAATCTCTATTTTTTAGATTTCCATTACATTTTTTAACAACTCAATATTATTTAAAAGAATTCACTTGCTTTTGTATTTATTATATTGTAGTATACAATTTATTTACATTTATATATATTTATTTTTAATGTATATAATTTAAAAAAAATCAACAATTATCTAAAAGTAATTAATTGCTTGACTAAAATATTATTGTTAATAATGTCTAATAAAAATAATGTAAAGGTATAAGCACTGAATAAACTTTGCCTTAGTATTTCGTACATTGGGCTGCTAAGAACACTTAACTCAAGAGCTGAAGGCCGCCAACAAATCCAAACATTTAATAATGCTAGGCATCTTCCATATATTACGTAACGCTCTACGGGGGAGGGGTATTCGAAATTGTATTACGAGGTCTGATGTTACACACCAAAATTAAATTATAATTTATACATATAGAATCGCAATTTATATTTTATTCTCACGACTTTTATACAGTTTATTAATTTTCTTTTTTAAAAACATGATTTTTGAATTACCTATATTTTTCGGCATTTTTGGATTACCATTTTTTAAGGGGGGAGGTGGTCAAGGTATTTTTTTTTGTTACATAATTTTACGGGGGGTCTACAATATTGTTACGGTTGATTTGATAGGGGGAGGGTGACAATTTTTATTTTTAGTTTTACGTAATATATGTATTTTTTAGTATTTTACATTTTTGTTACTCAAATTTAATTCGGAGCAGCGTCATCTGTTGCATTTCATGTATACTAAATTACTCTCACAGAGTATATAATTATTTGATTATATCTTTGCATAATAAACAGAGTATCTTTTTTGTGCATACGCTCTAAAAGATAAATCGAGAATGCATACTTTTCGTTTCAATAATTTAAAATGATTTATCAAAATAGGCTATTTAACTTCAATCTATTTTTCTTTTTATATTCTATCGCAATTAATTTATCAATTTGATGTGATATTATCGGAAAGATAAATAAGATTTTTATCTTTAATCTTTTTCTCATCGCAAATTCGCGACAATCTATTCAAAATATGAGCTACTTTATATTGTATAGCTTATTTTACAAGTGACCAAAATTTCTCTTGTGAGTTGTAAAACAGAACTAGTAAATCACAACTACATAATTTAAGGATTACCAAAAGAGTTCGTAAAGATACGTGTTTCTAGACAATAAGTCATGAAAGATGAAACACCCCGAAACAGAGCTCAAGAAATCAAACTTGCTTTGGCTTTGCAAGAATACATCAGCAATCCTTATACCCCCACAGTGCCGCCGTGTTTTTCAGTCAGTATTCGAGTGTTGTTAAAAAAACTGGACAGATCATTAGCATGTCGCATTAGTAGAGAGAAATATACTGTAGCTAAGAGCGCGATCCGCTAACTTGGTCGGAGTTCCGATGTCGGTCGGAACAACAATCTATACGCAACGACCGATCGCTAACCTCATCGGAACGCGGTCGTACGAGCAATTTAGAAGATCTTTTCTTCCGACCGCGATTGTTACAAAAAAAAAATCGGAATCGTAAAATGTCAAAAAGGGGTAAACAATAACATGAAATAGGAAGTATTATTTTCGAAGCAGAAGGTTGAGAGCCAAGATTATGTACAGCATTAAGAGTAACGGCAGCTTCCAGGTGAATCTGTAGCGGCAAAATTTATATCTCTGGGTAAAATTAATTCAGACTCGCAGGTTATCGATTAGGAGGAAAACATTGAGAATGAAAACAAGAATTCAGACTATTTTAACTCCATCTCGAAGACTTGCGTAAGGAGATCGCCGAGAGCTTGTGCATAAATGGTACTCGATAAAGGGCGAGATAGATTCAGTGCGAACTGAAATCGAGTCAACTACATGTAGAACAATTATCTGCTGGGGATTGCATTCAAACGGACAGCACTGGTGTGTCCTCAATTGCTAGTGAGAATATTTTCTTTGAACAGCAATCGCATGAGCTGTGGACGCAGATGGAACAGATGATTGCTGAACGGGATCAGAGTGCCGAGCAGTACCAGAACTATGTGCAGTACTTGAGCAAGAAAACATGTAGTCTGGCCAGACAGGAGCAAAGCACGGTGCTAGACAATGAACAGATATCAAAACGCGAGGAGAATAATTCATGGATATTCAACAAGCCTCCTCGGCAAGTGATAGTGTGCCAGTGCACACTATGCGATGAAACAACGGAGCGCAGTGCTTTTTTGGAGGTAGGCCTCAATCAAGAAAAGACAATTTAGGTTTTCTTGGTTGATCACTCTTTTTTAAACCAATTAGATATATGGAGTCGTCCCTGGAGCGATTGCAAATCGAAACACCAGACTGGAAGAACGTGCTGGCCATGATCGAGTCCGACAAAGAGGCCGCCTCCAGAGCAGTGGCACAAAACCAAGAGCTCAAGTCGCAGGTGAACGACATCCAAAATGCTTTTGTGCAATTAGTTTGTACATTTTTTTTTGAACTTTTGTTTTGTTTCTGAATTTCATCAATTTCATTCGTCCAAAGTAATGACAAACTAGAACTAACCAATCGAATGCAGAGCCTTGAGATCAGGATCCGCTGCGACACAGTGGACACGAAACTGCCCAAAAAGATCCATTTTAAGAAAAACGAGGAAGTGTTGCAGTTATCGCAAGAGCTGGATCGATTGCGGATGAAACTTTAAAGTTGCTGCTGAAAGTAACATATAGGCTTTGTCATCGTCTACGATAAGTATCGCTATTAACGTTGCCATATGGACAAGCTACAAGAGCGTTTTACAAAAATTTTGACAGAAATAGCGGACTTAACCGAGGAAAACATCGCCTTGAGAATTTAGTGAGTCATCTTCAGGGAGAGACCGTAAACATGCCTGCTGAAACAAAAAGAATTCGAACGAGACTAAAGCATATAGCAACCGACCGCAAAGAGATGAAGGAAAAACGTTTGCAGCTCAACGCTTTAATAGAGCAGCTGCCCCATCAGAAGGGTATTTAAAATGCCAAGACATTAATACAGAACTTGAGTAATATTAATTCAGCCCAGGCTAATGGATTGGAAGTACCGCCTGATTCTGGTGAGCATCCCGCAGTCACGGAGAATTCTATTGAGACACCCACGCCGGACCATGCAGAAGACTACGCTGCAATCACATCATAAACCGCTTGAAAGATCATACATTTATTGTTGGACAAGATCAGAACCTGAATCCGACGTTCTCGCATCCGTTGCCAACACAAAAAATATTTATAAAATATATTATTATTAATATCCGTAATATCAATAATATTAATAATATATTAAGAATATTTTGAGAACATAATTAATATTCTATGTAATATCAAATTGTAAATATTATAAAAAATATCGAGAATATTAAAAATAATAATATGGTAATATAAAAAAATATGATAATATAATACGAAATATATATTATTGTGTACACATATTTGTACGTAGTGAAATGATCTCAAGGCAAATGAACAAAAAGTGAAATTTTTAAATGGCTTATCCATTGATCGTCGATTATAACAGCAGCGCCAGCCGATCCAAGCTCATGATGTCACCAATTTACGCAATAACCTCTCAGCAAATCTGAATTTCGCATAAAATGCTCTAAATTCCATACGCGCACGCGCACGCACCCGTCATTTGTAAGTCCGTAAGTTTTGTAAGTACGAGTATATTTTATGCAAAATATAAATCTTGCATTCAAAGTAAGTCACCTCGATCGAAAATTATTATAAATGAATATATGATCGTTTTAAATTATTATGTGTCGTATTCATTCCATTGACGATATTTAAACACCGCATTGAATATAGCAATGTTTTTAAAAAGCCGTTTACGTCTCGATCATCATGGTCAGGAAAAAAAACACACAGCGAAAACAATTCAGGTGCGTGCGCACCTTCGGATGTATATATACCTATATTTGTAGATATATATACGACATGATGTAAATGTAGCACGCGCACATCGATCGCGATAAACGATCAAAACAAAAGTATCACCTCTGCAGAGAACAGGTGTGTTGCGTCCGTTCCTTAAGACGATCGCACGGCGACCTTGACCGAATGTCTTTCTACAGAAAAAATTGTCTCACTGCGCATTTTTTAAAAGTTTGTTTTGAATATCGATTGTATAACTCAAAAGAAAACAACACATATTACGTCCACAGTTACAATACACATATTTATTATAAATAAAGTATAAAGTATTACGTATAAATATAATTGTCACCGTTCGCGAGCTCTCTCTCACTCTCACACACTCACACACATAATTTCTCATTCATTCGGTCACGCAAAAGGCACAAACATAAAATTACATATCAAGAACTCATAATCAACTCATTATTAAAAAAACAAATGCACACATTCAGAAATGATCGATTACGATTGCGCTTTTCACTTTCCCACTCGCTGGTGGAAAACGAATCGTGCGCGGCGACGCGAAAAGTAATCGGCATCGTGCTCCTCGTCAAAGTCGTTGCCACTGGCGAATGACTTCTGGTTGGTAGCCGCCGCCGGAATGCTATCGTAGACAGGCGACGGTGCTGCCGCAGTGGAGCGTACCCGAAGCTGTTGGGACGAGGTCAGTGGTGAGGCTTTGCCGATCTGGTTCTTCCGGTTTAGTTTGATGACTTTCTTAAACTTTGGCGGCGAGGCCAGTGGAGATGCGGCCTGATTGAGGGACGCCAGTGGTTGTCTGCGTTCGCCGCTAGCACCTATGTCGAGCTGTTCCTCGAGCTGCTGCTCGTCAGCGTCCTGGGCCCACGTCTGGGAACAGTACAGCAGCACCAACACCGCAATCGGGGCAAACATAAACTTCTACACGTCACACGTCAACCAAAAACAAAAAAAAACACAAAAAAACATTAAAATCCACTCAAAACTCCCCAAAAAACATCTCCAACTAAATCTTCATCTAAATCTCCATCTAAATTTACCATATTTCGGGTTCAAGTCACGCGCGAAAACGAAAACTCTCTAAATTCAAACTATCTAAAAACGATTTGATTTGGCGTGTATAGCTAAAATTGAACTTAAAGTCGACGATCAAAATCTTTGTGCAGCAAATATGCGAACGCCTTTAGTACTTAAGATCGGTTTTGGAACTGATCTTAGCTCGTGAGTAGCGCGACAGCGCACCATGCCACTAAAGTCGTCGCGACGTTGTTGTTGTTGTTGTTGTGCAGAATTACGTTGAGAGTATGTACCTATATGACTGTGTATCGATGTGTGTGTGTGGTATATAAGACAACATAATAAAAAATAGACACGGAACAGAGGTGTAAGCCGGCCGGCAGCAGCCGATTTTTTATATATTTCAATTGGCCGCTGATTCCATATTTTTTCTAGCCGACTGGCCGGCGACTTTTTAAAGAAATGACCGGCTAAAGTCGGCGCTGATCCTAAGCACATTTGATCCCATGCACATTTGATCCCAAACACATTTGATCCCAAGCACATATGATCGCATGCACATATGATCCCATGCACATTTTATCCCAAGCACAAACGATACCACGCAAATTTGATCCCCGGCACATTTGATCCAGAGCAAATTTGATCCCAAGCACAAATGATACCATGCAAATTTAATCACATGCACATTTGATCCCATAAACCCATGTACATTTGATCCCAAGCACAAATGATACCATGCAAATTTGATCCCATGCACATTTGATCCCAAGCACAAATGATACCACGCAAATTTGATTACCCGCACATTTGATCCCAAGCACATTTTATCCCAAGTACAAATGATCCCATGCACATTTGATCCCAAGAACATTTGATCCCATGCACATTTGATCCCATACAAAATTAATCCCATGCACATTTGATCCCCAGAACATTTACTCCCGATCACAATTTATCCCTTTTAATATAGTTTGTTTTTAATTAAAAATGTTAAGATATTTTGGTTAAATTGTACTATACTACTTTTCTCAATCCGCCATTTTTAGGGATGTTTTTTTATAAAAAGAAACATACAAGTTTTGGTCCCAGGGTACTATTGTACTACTCTCAATCCGCAATTTTTAGATTTGTTTAATCTCAGCCAGACTAAAGTTCTTCTTCTCCTGCTATGAATAGACGCTGGGCATTATTCTCAAAGGACTTAAGGCCACGAAAAAAATCGTCACGACAAGTCACAGTTGGCTTGTGACGGATTGTCAAATAATTTAAAGACAGGATAAATCGTGAGAGAAATGCACAGGCTGACTGTGACCTATTCTCAAGTGAACTAACGCCACGAAAAATCTTGACAATAAGTCACAGTCGGCCTGTGCTTCATTTTCCAGATTTTACGAGAGAATAAAGTCTAGAGAATAAACAAAAAAAAAAAACAACAAAATATACGGTGACGATAAAGCATAATCTCCGTGAGATTAGGTCTCTTGAGATTCATTCACCACACACTATAAATAGCCGGTTTCAATTTATAGTTTTTTGTTTACACCTACAAAAATCTATATGGATTAATGATTTCCCAGGGGTTTTCCTGGGATTCTCCCGGATTTCCACGGGATTTTCTCTCGAGAAATTTTGATAAATATCTCGACATTCCCGTCCAACGGAAAATCAAAAAAAAACTACACTCTAAGTACAATTTTAAGTTATTTTCGGTGATTTCCCACAATTTCTAGAGATTTTGCAGGATATCCAATAATTTTTCGAGATTTTCCAGGTTTTCCCTGGATTTTTAGAGATTTTACCGATTCCCAAGAATTTTTGTAACTGCGAGATATTTTCGGAATTTCCCTGGGATATTCTCGGGATATTTTTGGGATTTCCCCGGCATTTCTCCGGGTTATTCTCGGGATATTTCCCATGGATTTTTTCCCGAGAAATCTTGTAAAATCCCTTAAAATAAAAAAATTAAATTGTGCGATAAATAAGGGTGATTTTATCGGAATAAATCCCAGGGAAATCCCACTGAAATCCAGGAGAGAGGAGCCAACAAAATGCTTGTAATTAGAATTTTACCAAAGAATATATGGAAAATATGGAACAAGAATTTTATTTTCCAGAGAAATTGGGTTCGAACTAGAGCATAGTCAATTATTTAGCAAAGAATGTTAGGAAAGTACCCAACCAAGATTTGGTTTTCAACACCCATCACAGAACTTCATTCCAGGTTATACATATCAGGTACTTTTATTTCTGGGAGGAACATAGGGCACACACCAAGTTTTAGAACTAATTCCTGTTGGCGGCAAGGGCTTTCATCCCCGGCCAACTAGTTCTAGTTTGTGCCAACTCTCTGGAAACCGTTCTCCTCCAAATCTTCTTCGGTCAACCTCTACCACGACTGCATTGCGGGTTCCATTGCAGAGCTCGAGCTGCAATGTTCTTCGAACCACGCCGCAAGGTGTGGCCGATCCACTTCCAACGTCTGCGTCTAACTTGCGTTAGACGGGATCTTAATGGATACGCCTCCATAGAACTGTATTGGAGACCACCATAGGCCATTTAATGCCCAAGATCCGTCTAAAGCAGGAGTTGACAAAAGTTTGAAGTTTTCCGGTCCGGGTTTCCGGTTGGAGTTGAACTGTGATCTGAAATCTGAGCAGAGCGCTAGATGATGCTAAGGATCGCAAAGACGACTCGAGCTTTGTTGATTCGGGCACAAATATCAATATCTGTGCCACCGTCAACAGCCAACAAGAAAATCTATCAACAATCTCAACGGGTTGGCCGTTGAGTTGCGGATGGGCTACCCTCGTTCGCTTGTGTTGAGACGCATTTCTTTATTTTTCCTGGCGTTGATCCAAATGCTGACTGTAGGCTTGCAAAAGTGGATTGGATGGATTGGATGGATTGGATGGATTGGATGGATTGGATGGATTGGATGGATTGGATGGATTGGATGGAT
>JAAAKO020037886.1:0-12493 GCA_010015015.2 Bolitophila cinerea
TATTATTATTATAAAGAAAAAACCGTAGTCCATAGATAATAATCTTCTATTTGGCATGATCATATTTGTGTATGCTGTGATTGACTAAATCTAAAATTGCAAAATAAGTAATCTGGGGTTTTCGTAGTAATTATCTTGAATAACATTATACAGATTCTGCAATTATAGTACTTTTTCCAGAGAAATACCGAAGATACAGTTACAAACGGTTCTAACGCTATCAAATCTTTTAAGGTTATGAATAAATCGTACGCAAGCATTAAAGGTAACATTCAATTTTCTATTAGATTCAAAGCTTCTAGAAGTAAAAATAGTTTCACCATAAGTATAATAAAAAATCAATAAAGATCTTACTAGCCGTAGTTTTGTGTCTTTAGGCAATAAACTGCTCAAATTCCAAAGACCACAAAATACTCTACCGCAGATCGTATTGATATGATCACTCCAGCTGAAATAACTATTGAAAATTATTCCTAGATTCTTAATTTTTGTATGAAATTCTACTATTTGTCCATTAATGTATTAATGACTAAATTTGGCCAGTTATGCATACGTAGTGGTTTTTGAAAATAACAATAGATTGAGACCTAAAAGGATTCAGAAATGATAAATTATCTTGTGACCATTTGAAAATGTGTCCTAGATCGAGACATCGAACAAACTTATATCACAAGATTGGACCGTATTATGTAAGTCATTAATGAATAAAGAAATAAGAGAGGGCTTAGAACCGACCCTTGAGGAACACCATTATATAATTGCACAAGAGAAGATGATTGATTATTGTTCTTTACCAGCTGAAAGCGACCAAATAAGTAGTTACCAATAAGCATAAGAAGAATTAGAAAAATTAAAGTTATCTTTGAGTTTAGCTAAAAGTAGATTGTGATTGACATAACCTTGTATTACTGTTTTTTTTTGTATTACCGTTTATTAGAGCCTTAATATACATTTTATTGATATATTTTATGTAACTGTTTTAATTAAATTAATTGAACTAACATTTGCAATATTTCTAACAAATATTAATTGTTTGAATTGCTCTTCTCTCAAACAAAATAATTATAATAATGACAGATTAATTAGTTGTGGCAATTATTTTGCAAAATAATTTTTGGAAAATATCCGTATTTAAAATAAATATTTCAGCAACAACAAAAAGCGCACACGCACACACAAACACACACTGTAAATAATGCAAATTATAGCCGTTTGGACTCGAAATACGAAAAAAATGCCCCGCGTTTGCTCCGGATCGTTATAGCTTGCTCACACACACATACACACACACACCGTTAAATGGGAGCGCTATATTTTATTCATATCTATAGGTATATATAGCATATTATACACATTTATTTTGTTATTGTTTTATGTCTATATATTTAATTTATATAAATACACACATATATAGAAAAACACGTATATATCTGCAATATATATTTATTTAAATGTAAACGTATTATTTTATAAATAACTGCGTGCTATTAATTATTATTAATTCAGTTACAACAACACTGAATTTATACATATATATTTATATATGTGTGAGTGTGTGTGTGTGTGTGTTTCGTATTTGTATTATTATTGTGAAACGTGATTGTGGCGGCCGGCGGCGGCGCGCAGCGTTTTGTTTATATAGCATGTGGCATGAATTTGATTAAAAGATTTTATGGGACAGTGTTTTTGTTGATAATTCGAGTATAATGTTAGCTAATTAATGATAGCAATCGAGCAAAAAAATAACAGATTATACGATTGTGTGGCAATGATTTGGAGAAATGATTGAAAATATTGCGTTTAAGGATAACTGGTGATACTTTGGTGTTATAGTGAATCCGAAATACAATTGTGCTTTTCTTGGAATCGATGAACATCAATGAAATATAGATTTCTATAGAAAATGATTAAAATAATAAGTTATATATTCGGTGCGATTTAGTTTTAACGATCTATACAATTTTCTAAGAATTATTGTACAGTATTTATATTATATTTATACCGAATTGATTTTTTTCTGGCTGCTGTTTACGTCAAACTAGAGTGAAAAAATAGAAACCGTATTATGTGCTTTAAAATTGATTTGAAGATTGTTTCTATTGAACCGAACCCAATATAGCTGCTTTCTGCTCACATTTTACCTAGGGACCACCGACGCCAAATACTATAATGGGAGCTCTGATAAAATCCTTTTTTAGCCTAAGCGGTAGAAAACGTTTAGTTAAAACTTTACTTCAGAAAAAGTTTAATTCGTGTTATTTTAATAAACTCTTTTCATTAAAATAAATCTGATCAACCCAACTAAAATTTTCTCATTTCTTGTTTAGGTATATCAAACCTAAATATTGAAAACTAGCTAAATATTTTATTATAAAAAAAATCGCCAGAGTTTTGAGCTTAAATTGAAATGAAAAAAAAAATTAAACTAAATACAGCCTATATTATAACAAAATACTCCTGTCTCTCTCTCTTCGTATTCGAATTGCAGAAAAACCGACATAAATTTAATAACATAAAAAATGAGATAAAACCACAAAAATACGTGGAAGCACATATACACAAACGTGTGGTATGTTCTTCGTTTGCTGCTCTCATTTATATTCTGTATATATGTGTGTGTCAGTGTGTGCACTGCAAAACCTCAATTAAATTTGAAAAACCAAAATTGCAGCACCGTGCGACAAGCACGTTCCAGCCGGGTGGCAGCGGTCACATTCGTTATTTTATTTCGATACAAAACGGATAAATATTTTATTAAAAAAAAAAGTCCCAGAAACAAAATGAAAAACCAAATAAAAAACAAAATAAAAACCGAAAAATCGGTTTGCGTTGAATTTTATATATAATATTTGTATGTGTCGTATATTGTTGTTGTTGTCCTTCTGTGTGTGTGTGTGTGTGTGTGCTACTGCTGCGCTAGCTGTGTCACAACCAAACAAACCGTCATTTATTATATTGCATGTTTATATTTGCTGGATGGCGGCGGATGGCTCGGCGCTGCGTCGCGTCGGTGGCCTGCCTCTGCTGCAATTGTGCAAATATTGCATATAAAATATAAATGAATAAATATGTATAAATGTATACATATACATATATTAAAGCAAATATATTGTGAACGAGCGATAATTGAGCGCACAGCTGTTTTAATTGAAATATGCGCACTCGCTCGCTTGCTTGCACACATCGACGACAATAACAACAACAACAACAGTTCACAGAAATACATGGTGTTCACATTAAACGAGAGGATAATTGAGGATTTCATTGCGTTTTAGTAAAAGCTCAAAATAAACGATATTCTTTCTAAAATGGATCGAATATGACTAGTAAAACAAACAGATTTTTCGATACACCTTTTAATAAAACAGTCGTAATGTTATTTATTGAAAAAAATATTCTTTTAAAATACTAAAACTGATTTTATATAGTAAAATTAAGCGACTTCACTTAAAAAAAATAATGATTTGTGATAGTAAATCTGTTTTTTTATGACTGATAAAAAATTGCATTTCAGTGGAATAGACATACTCTTACGGTACTAGTAAAATTAAGAATTGATATTAATAACGTTTCATATTCATTAATTGTTTCTATTAATATAAAGGATATAAAATATTACATAGTATTATATATTATGCATTGAAGTCCAGATCCTTCCATTTAAAAAAAATCATATATATTTTAAATACCTCTAATTTGATATACCTAACAAATATACCCTAAATGACCACATATGACTAAACGCTTCGAAATACTAGTTTTTCTAGTAAACATTGGCCATTAGCAATCACAAAAATGTTGAAATTTGGGGTCTAGGAAAGTGTTTTTATAAGGCAAGAGGGAATAAACGTTCTCTTAACGTAAATTTCAAACTACACTTTCGCCCATCATACTACTAACTAGTAAAGACAAGCAATATTCACTATAGTATTTTTACCGGTTTTAACTGTTATTTTAATATATAAAAGCAAGCAAACGTGCAAATTTTACTAGAGAACTGATTAAAACTGATAAGCAAAAGATCAATTACACAAAATCAACTTATTGCAAAAAATGATTACAAAATGGTCAAAATCTCCATAATAATGTGTTTTATCATAACGGGAGTTTCATGTGGCTTCTTTCTCTATCGCAGAGAATTAGATCATTATCAATAATCGTTTCTAAAAATAGAATCCTAATTGCCGAGAAGAAGATATTTCAAACAATTTAAACCCCTCCCTTGGGCAAAAGCAATGTTTCCGCAAAACTTCTACTTCTATATACTATTCCTACTTTCAAGACCTTTCAAAAGAGCCCACACTTGAGCCGATCAGGGAAGAATAGTTATACTGCATTTTTTTACTTTTATTATCTGTTCAATATTGACACCCTGTAAGTAAACATATACATAATTATATGTGTTGACGCGCGCTGCGGTAAGCACAACGCAAACCGCAATACCGCATCCACGGCAGTCCACAGAGCACTCACTCACACACACTAATCATAAAACTGCGCGAAATTAAATCCATCTCTATGTAGAGATCAGTGCGCGGAGATCGGAGAATTATACAAAAAGGCACAGAAAATAAATCACACACACACACACATGCGCAGAGTTGCCGCGCGCTCGCGCTCTTTCGCAAAACACCGGTTCATTAGGTTGCGCCGTAATTGTTCCGAGAAAATCTTTTTTCCGGTACATTAAGCGCCAAGCAGCAGCAGCGTGCTAGGTGTTTTTGTTGTTGTATTTGTATATATATACCACCGCGACTATGTGTGCTTTGTGTCTCGCTCTAGCGCTCGTTAAGCTTGCAGTACACACAGTCGTCACACACTCATACATATATATAGATATAAAATTGACGCGCAACGCGCACCCGGTTAACGTGCATATTATACGCGCAGCGCAAAGTGAAGTGCAAAAAAACACATGTAAGTACTCGTGTACGTCTGCGAGCACTAAAGTACGCCAGAGAAACTGTATAAATACTTACACACATAAAATATACACTTATAAAAAGCAAAGTAAAATCAGAAAAAGGAAAAAAAGAGTAAAATGCACGAACCGTGAAGCAAGAAGCTATAAAATATTCCGCTTAGTTGGCAGTTTTTGTAATCCTTTATGCTCGTTACCGCGCCCCGCCGCTCACATACACATACACAGAAAAACACACACACACACTTAGCGCGGGCACTCTCGTGATGTTTTACACACACATATACGCGGAGGAGATACACGGAGACTTGCGGAGCCACTCAAAACTGTATATTTTCGTTGTTTGATGATTTATTTCTTTAGCGTTTGCGGCAAGATTGGATTTTTGTGTTATTTCGCGCGGCGGCACAACGCGTCGATCGAAGGGATACACACGCACGAACGCACGCACACAGTGGGTCTCTGGAGACGAACAGCGTGTCCGATGCTGCTGTCTTTATATTTCACACACCGATGACCGCACGGCTCTAATAAATTATACTCGATAGAGCTACTAAAACACACACGCACTCTCGTCACGGTTACGCGGTTACTTGTTTTAATATGTATTTAGATTAGTGATAGAATTTAGTGTGGTTTAGTACCGCCGATAAAATGCGGTGGAGCGCACGCAGGGAATCCGGTAACGGTATACACAAAACACACACACACTAACGCACACGCACTGCAAGAGGTAGGATAAATTATACACACTCCTTTGCTGCTTTTAAAAATAGACACCACACGCACACAGCGAGCAACGCGCAAGCGAACGTTACGAGACGGTGATGTTGGTTCGTGTGTGTAAAGCTTCGCGGAAACGATGCTAACGCGACGAGTGCTTTCAGAAAACTGAAGAGCGACGAGGAAAATTGCCAATGTGAAGCCGCAATGCGCCGTGTTTTGTGTGCGTGCGAGCGGTACAGCATGCGATGGCGTGGCGGCGCGCGGCGACCGTGTTCGAGTTTGCGAGAACAGCAACACCGGTATTTAAATATAGTGTTGTTGGGTTCTCTTTCGCTCGTAAAGACGTTGCGCGAATATATGAGTGAGTGTGTGTGTGCGCGAGTACTTGCAGAAGTGTGTGTGAGAGTGAAGCTTTTGAATGGGTGTGTGAGTGAGGACTTTGTATGGTAGTGAGCGTAGAGCGTAGAGAATGAGAATGCGTTGCGTTTGCGTGTGGTAAATAGGTTAGGGTGCATCGTTTCACGGCTTAGTCGTTTAGGGCGGAATAGGCAAGATTGTGAATGATAAAAAATTATCAAAAAAGTACAAATATTAAAGGGCAACGGAAAATATGTTATTTTAAGATAATTAATATTTTTTAGGTAAACGTCCAGTTTAGATTGGCATCCAATTTAGCTTATTCCATATAATTCAATATTGTGCAAAAAATAATTGTAAATCTAACACCAAAAAAAAAAATGTTTACCTAAAAATAAAAAAATATGCTCCTAATTATATAACTATGCGCACCAACCAAGTGTGCACCCAAACTTAACACTTAACTTTTTGCGCTTCGCTCATATGTATTTTAAAATGAACAAAAGCTATTAATTTGGTCAGATTATACTTTCTGGTTGGTCATTTATGTTTTTAGAGAATGTTTTTTCTCGGTGAACACTGTTATTTAAAGTGCACCTTATTTTATTTTAGGAGCACATTCATTTTATTTTAGGTGCACACTATTTTTATTTATGCCGTTTAGATTTAGTGCCTGAAGTGCCTGTGGACCAAATATAACATTTTAGGTTTGGCAAATAAACCCTTTAGGGGTGGGAGGGGTTCAAAGATTTGTTAAAAAATTATAAAAAATTATTTCGGTGCGTTTTGTGATTCAAGGTAAGTGTGTTTGGTATCAAATAAAAAGTTTATTTTAATATCTATAAATAAAAGGGGCATTTGACCACCATTTCAAGATATGTCCAAAAAAACGTCATATTTTATTCAATTTGCTATAGAAGGAGGAGAGGGAGGGGAAAAACAAAAAAATATATGCTACTATTTTATATAAAATGTCTAACTTATACAGTCCTTCAGTTTTTAAGGCCGTGGACCTAATTTTAATAACTAAACGCTTCAAAATATTTTTTTTATTTTTTTAAATCTTTCACCCCTAAGGAGTTCATTTCCCAAACATAAAATGTTTTTATTCAGTGTTGGGGTTTATTCTTAAAAACCTCTTCGGGGCAGAAGTACAGTTAAGGCCATTGACATAAACTGCACTTCAGCCCTTTTTATGATTAAACATCAAATATAACAAAACATATATTTTTGGATGAATTTTAATATAAATATAAAGAAAATTATAAAATTATTTGGTTGAAATTGTATCTTTAATAGGACTTTTGGAACTCATATTGTTAGTGTGTTTCGCCCATATAATGCCATAAAAATTGTGTTCTCTTAATAAAGAATTTAGAATAAGCAGTACCAATTCAATAAAATAAATTCAAAAAAATCAAATCATAAATCATTTACAACTCTATTAATCAAAAATGGTTTTCAATCTCCTAAATTAAACATATTTTATGTGCCATATTTTTTTTAAAATGTATTTTGCATAAAGTTATAAAAAAAAAAATTGACTCTAAAAATAATTTAAAAATAATGTTTACCTTAATAAAAAGTCTGTTTTGTTAAAAAATAATAATTTGGGCTAAATGTTTCTCCCTATTTTGTAAAACATAATAAACATTTAATACATATTGTATGTATCACGATTATTTTAAATTATCCACTTTAGAGCAAAAAAAAACTCCAGAAAAAAGGTTTTAACTTGAAAATACGGGCCCGAAATATTACTTATAAATTTTGTATGAGTTTAAAATAAAAATCGACAAATTGTAATAAAACGCTATTAATTTTGTTGTGTATTTATAATTACTTTAAAAAATTATTTAAAAAATAACTGCACGAATTAAAATTTATATTTAATTGTATTTTTTATAACAGCCAAATTGAAAATTATTTTAGTGATTATTCTCAATAAATAAAAAAAACTGGAATAGTTTTCTTGCTAAAAAAAACTACATGAATTTAAATTGTTATTTCTTTTATTTTTACAAAAACATTTTTTTTATTTTTTTTTTAAATGTTTTTTTTTTATTTAATATAGGTTGTCTATTTAAATATTAAATTTGCATAAAATGACAGAAAAAAGTAATATTATTAAAATATTTTCATAAACTAACATTGCATTTTTGGCTCAAACTTTTTAAAAAAACTAAATTGTTTTTTAAGATTACATAAAAACCCGATTTTGAGGATTCTCAATCATTTATATTGTATTATTTTTCAAAGGCAATATAGTTTCTTTGTTTAACTTTTTTTCTAGTTTATTTTTACAACGAAAACACGAAAAATTAAAAAAAGATAAACGTTGGTGAAAAAATCCGCCTAAAAATGGATAAAGATTTCCATATTTTCTCTACCTCAAAATGACTATGTTATTCCTAACAAAACCAATAGAAAATAAATCAAAATCTCCAGAAGTCACAACGATGCACCCTAACTCAATTTGTAGGCACATATTTCTCGATCGCCGACGCCGAGCACAGCGCTCACGCACACACTCAATAAAATATATATGTAGCGCTCTCTGCACTGAGCCGTGAGCCCGAGCTGAAACATTACATTATTATATACAATTATATACTATATATATACAACAATACGGTCGTCGCGCGCCGAGCACGCATTTCAAGTTCAACACATTATTTTTATTCGTAGGCCTGTGTTCTGTAAACTCTGTAATACATTGTTAATTTGTTCTCGGTGCGGTGTAACACGCAGGACGCGGCAGCAGAGCAGAGAGCAGCGACATCGAGCGTTGCTGTACCGCCCGCCGCCGTCGCATGCCCGTTCGTCGCTCGCCGCACGCCGCATCGTCGTCAGTCGTTGCGCGGCTAATCTAAATGTATGTGTATTTTGTGTGAGCAATGTGCGGCGGCGGGTACACGGGCGATGCGGGCGCGGTTATGTGAACTCTGAAGCCGTAAATGCATCTCATCTCATCCGTAGAGAGAAAATACACAAAACACACACCGCACAAACACATTTAAAAATATACTATATATGCATTCACGCTATTTATATGTGTGTGTTATTAACTCGTATACGCGTTGCACGTACCGCGTACTCTGTTTGCAATTAGTCAGTGATGCACACGCACAAATCATCTACTAAGTCACGCGCGTCTTCATGCTCGCTCTGGCGAAGAGTACAAAACGCAACGCCACTGTCTGAGTTTCATGCGCTGCGGTGCGACACCGATGTGGTGCTCGGTATTGTTGTACATTATTGTATATATAATATAAGACATATACTCGGTCACCGTGCTGCTCCTGTTAGCGCTCCGCTGCTCTGCGCTCGCATTTATAATTGATTGAGCGCGGCGCTCGCGCAACGTGACTTTGGCGGTGCTCGTGCGCTAAAAACATAGACACATAACACAAGCAAAATTCTATGTGTTTGTGTATCTATAGTATAATATACAATATATATATAACCAATCCATACAAAATGTAGAAGATATATACTATATATCTACGTCAGATAGAAATTCGTGTGGTGCGAATGAGACACAAGAGCGCACATATACACACACTAACGCAAACACCACTCTCATCCATGCAAACATACTGACGCTGACGCATACGCAGAGAACACACAAACACACAGCACACACACACAAACTGCGCGCGAGCCGTGTGAGCCAAAGCCGGAGAACGGAGTCCCCTTCATATATATATACAGTTGTATATATATATATAGTGCGCGCGACGGCAACGGATAAAGTGAAACCCCAAGGAAATGGTTGAGTGCCCACGTTTTACCGCAGGGTGAAATGGGATAAACATATTTTTTTCAGGGTGTGTGTGTGTGTACGCGCGCGAGCTCGGCACACGGTACGACGGGGTTTTTTCCGTCGTTTTTGCTTTTCGCTGCGAGTGTTTTGCTTTTGTGCACTGCTGCTGATGGTGTGTGTGTGTGTGTTTGTGTGAGTGTGTGCGGGGGCGTGGGGGTGTGAGTAAATTTGTAGCTTCACTTTATTTATATATGTATATATAGCATATGACTGTGTGTGTATATTTTTGCGAGTGTATGTGTGGGTGTGTGAGTGTAAAACGATAAACAGTTGTTTTTCGGGTAGGTGGTGCGCGTACAGTGTTCTGGGGGTGCCCGGGGAGACGGCAGTGGCGGCGCCGCGACGGACGGGTGGAAACGGTGGTAGTGTCGGTGATGTTGGGAAGGGTAGCCGGTGGTAAATATATATATATAGATATACCATATAATATATAGTGGTTGTTTGATAGAAATGTAGGTTCTGGTATTTTGTGGAAGCCCCACAGAGCGCAGAGGGTGGTTCTTCGATGATGCGAGAATCACGTAGGCGATGATGAGCACCGTGCGCCTTAAGAGGGTGCGTGCGTGTGTGTGTGTGCGCTTTCGGCGGGGTGACCGAAATTAAAAGTAACGGTCTTTTGATGACTTTATTTATATATTGAAAAGCAGAACAATTAAATTTGATATATATTATGTCTTTGATTCGTGTCTAAAAGGGGTGAAAGAGTGAGAGGAAAAAGTAGGGATGGTGATTATGGTAATAAAGAGTACGTAATTTAATTATGATAAATAAAACACTTATATAATCGAATAAAGCGAGAGAGAAAGTGTGAGAAAAAAAGAAACGTATTCTATAATTAAGTACCCGTTTAAATTATGTAAAAAATAAATGGAAGTAGAGGAGGAGAATAAAAAAAGAACATTCAAGATATTTAGAGGTATAATTAGAGCTAAAGAAACCAAAAATCTGATAGAAATAGATACTATTAACATAATGATTGCGGATAAAATTATATAAATAATTAAATACAGAAGGAAAACTTAAAAAAAAGAATAAAATTAAAAAAAAGTTAAATAAATAAGTTATTTTTCAATTTAAAATTGACACCAAAATTATGTTTTTTTTCTTTTGTAATAATTATTTAAAAAAGTGAAATGAAACATAAAGCTGTTAGAGAGAAATTAAACTGCAGCGACAGAAGAAAAACACTTCCTTTCTATCTCTGTCATTCTTTTTCTATCTCTATTGTAAAAGCTATAGATAGACACCATAATGTACCTTATGGCCAATTTAATTAAAAAAGAAAAAATGTTTAAATAAAATTATAATATTCATTTTCTTTAAATAAATTGTTTGTATTTAAATGATCTCAATATCTTTTAATTCTTAAAAATAAATTCAGATTTTTTTGGGTAAAAAAAAGAATGTATACAGAATTTCAATCATTGATTCCATATCTCGATTTTTAATTATTCTAAGAGGGGCTTGTTGTTATATTTATGTTTTTTTATATCGCGGACTCTCTCTTATCTTCTCTCTTGCTCTTTGTATCTCAAAAAGTACATAAATACTAAATTTTCCATTTTTTATTATCGCTGACTCTCTCTTTTTCTCTATCTCTCTCTCTTTAATTTTATCTCTTGCTCTTTATATCTCTAAAAGTACATATAAATACAAAATTTTGTTGTAAAAACATTTGTACTATTTCATGTTTTTGAATAATTCTTAAATATTATTTTCTTTTTTGTTAAAACTTATCCTGCATAAAAACAATAAATATTATTTTTAATTTAATACAAAATTTAGTTTTATTGATTAACTGTACTGTGTACTATTTCATTTTTTTTATTCTTTTTTGAATAATTCTTTTATACTTTTTCTTGATTTTTAGGACTTATCCTCCATAAAAACCAATAGATTTTTTTAAACACTTAATTTAATAACATTTTTTATATTTGTCTTCATTTAAAAAAAACTACAAACGACAGATAACAAAATATGTAATCAAAAAAAGTTATGTAAGAGTTTTAAAGTAAAATTTTAATATTAAAAATACCATATATCACTCTATGTGATTTGAACTAGAATATGGCTATAGTGTCCTATATAATAAACACCTATCTAAGTTCGTAGCCCATCACAATCACATCAAAAAAAAAATACTTTATAAAAGGATATTTTTTTTAGAATCTAATTTTGACAATCATATGAAAATGTATTTAAGCAGACGTTGTTTTTTACTGAGCCTACCTAGTGACAACGTGGCCACTATGTGAACATTTGATGGCAATTTAAGTGGAAACAGTGGCCATTAATTTGCCCATTTGAATGACCAAGCCTATCAAATATATGTAAAAGGGAAGGCTGTAAATTAAAAAAATTACAAGGTGACTATTTATAAATAAAGATTCAACATGTGGCCATTTATTTTGCGGATTGGACATTTCAAATTTATTATATTGTGCAAAATCACCTTGTTTGAGTGCTGCATTTCCATTTAGGGGCCAATTGGTTATTTAGACTATTATTTTGATGACAACGTGGCCATTAAGTGTATCTTTATATGTCTCTCTACCTCTCTCTATATATATCTTTCTCTCTCTTTCTCTCTCTTTCTCTCTCTCTCTCTTTCTCTCTCTTTCTCTCTCCCACTTTTGATGTTTCTTTTATCCTATAGGATATAT
>JAAAKO020037908.1:0-12492 GCA_010015015.2 Bolitophila cinerea
GGCGTTTCTTCGGCGGATTATGGATAACTGCAAACACAAGGACAGTCGACGATATATATATATATATATATGTTTTTTTGGCATTTTTAGCAGCAGTCAGTGTTTGAACTCACCGTGAGCTCAGTGACACCCGAAAATGAGAGTGCGGCTCACCTCACCTTGTCCGAAAATGGTAAATTTAAATTATTAAATACATAATTTTATGAGGACACTGAAGATACCGTTACATCGGTAGGGACATTTAATCAAATTATGAAAACTTAGCATCATTAAGTCAATTTAAATTATTAAATAAATAATTTTATGATTCACCCATGTAAAATAATTTTCGCATTTCAATTCGCAGAACCCAGTCTCGCCACCCTCGCCATCCTGCGCCCGAACCCCTTTATAAATTCGCATCGTTTGTCGGCTGTTCACATTATGCGCATGCGCATTTCGAAAACGACGATAAACATAGGTCTGTTGCTCTTAAATGTGGACATACACACGCACACACACACACACATCGAGAGACACAGTCTCAAACGCAATTAACCCATTCGTGTGTGTTGCTCGTGTCCTAGGTGTCTATTAAAAGGACATTCATTGCCATTGTATCCGTTTTATTCGTCGCCACGTAAATCTACTGCGCTCTCTAAGTTGTAATACGATATTCAATCAAAGTACATCCCGGAATTGTCAATAAATTGTAAATAAAACATTTGACGAACTGCCGAGACAGCCACGCCTGAAGAGATTGCATTTTCTCCCATTCTGGTGCGTGCGTTGTTGTTGTTATTGTGTGTGTGTTATTGTGTGTCTTTGCTGTGCGTGTGTAAATGCAATTTGATGGCAGAGACATCGAGCCACTGCTAAAAGGATATCGATCGCGTGTGTACGTATATAATTGATAAGAGGGACTGCGGATAGACGTCAGGGTGTGCAAAGAGTTCTATTGTCAATGTATGTGTGTGTGTGTTTGGCAGTTTGAAAAGCAGTGAAAACACAAAGACAAAGCCGACACAATCAGCTGCTCCAGCTACGAGTTTTTGTAAGTCGCATTTTCTCCTGTGTCTATTTAATTTAAATAACTGTCATTTTTGTGCTGATGTGTGTGTGTGTGTGTCTATAGCAGCTGATTCCTCGGACACGCCAAAAGCGAATCGCCCACACACACACACACACACACACTAGCTCACCAACACACAAAATTCGATTATCGATTTTCCACAATCGCAAACACAATGATTGCTGAAAATTGTTTTTACTGTTCTCAAACTCAATTTTCTAATGCATATTTTACCGCTCTCGTGACATAATAAGTTCTCTGTCAATTTTTACATGATTCATTACGATTTACAAAACAAAAAACTGTTTAACTGTCTAATATTTTTAGAGACTATTTTCTCGAACTTAATTGGTTTTTTACGTGTAAATTCACTTTCTTTTGCTGTATGATTAGCAGTGATTTATATTATTATTAAAAAAAAAACAAATCCTGTATAAAATTCAAACAGTTTCACAAACCTTGAATTGAGGTGTTAAATTTTAGATAATCGAGAATAAATGAAATAGTATCACTATGATTCGCAATAATTAAGCAGAAATTAAGATGATTTAGTAAAAAAATCTGGAATCACTGTGAATCACTTTGATTCTTCAGTAAATCATAAATAATCTAAAATGAAATCAGCATAAATTAAACATTTATTGAATAAAATATAATGATTCTTGAGCAGTTTAACGAGTTAACATAGAATAACGATGTTACATTCCAAATAATCGATAATAATAAATTCCAAATTCCAAATTTAAAGTTGAACACAATAATTCAGCAGAAATTAAACATTACTTATGAACATTTTCTAGAATAACTGTAAATCATTGGGAGTTGCCGTGATTCTACAGTGATTTAAAAAAAAAACATAAATAGAATTAGCTCACAATAAACTTGTTTTAACAGGATTATACAAAAAGTATTCAGAATCACTATGAATCACCGTGATTTTTGAGTTATTTATAAAAAAAAACTAAAATAGTAGCACCACAAATTAAACTTATGTTACCTGGATTTATGAAAAGTATCTATATAGATTGCATTTATTCACAATAATTCAGCAGAAATTAAACAATATTGATGACATAAATAAAAATCAACCGATATTATTATAAGATTTTCATATAAATAAAAACTACTTTCTCCACTTTCGCCTTCGAATCACTGACATTCATTTTGAACTCTTTTATAGGTATTCACAATGATTCCAAAGGGCGAGAAAGGCTGTAGTTCGAGCGTTGGACGCTTCGCACCGAACAGACCATTAAAACAAGGCACACTAGATGGAAAACAACCCACAACGACGCTGTCATTGACACATCCAAACCAGACCACACCCAGCATCGAGTTGAAAGTGTTGCACAAACGCAGGAAAATCACAAAAGCCAGCCGCCGTAAGAAGAAGCGTAAGACCACGCGCAGCACACTCAGGTATGTGAGCATAATTTGAAAATCTTCGGAAAAATTGTAATACAATATTGCTAAAACGAAATATATAGGACGAACGAGGTTATAGCAGAGAAATCCGAGCGCATGCGGAAAATAATAGCCGAAATACGACAGCTGCAATCGACGAAAGCACGTCTGCTCGAATCACCTTTGCCGGAATCCTTTGTATTGACTGATGATTCAGATTCAGAGTCAGAATCAATGGCGAGCGATTACGATTCATCGGAGTATGGCAGCGAATCGGAAGAAGAAGAAGAGGGCGATGAGACTGAAACAGCAGAGGCGGCACAAGAATCCGAATCACACGATCAGAATGGAACGTCAGACGACGAATCAGATGATGATGCTGAGAAACACACAGCCGAAGAATCAGAAGTAGAAGTAAGCAATAAAAATGACAGTGCTCCGGCGCCTGCGAAGCCACCGAAATACGATGACGAGTCCGATGACTCATCGCAGTATTACGTACCGTTACATTCGAAGAAAACAAATTAAAATTAGTACAGGCGTAAGAGGAAGTGATTGATTTGACGTAAGATTGTGATTCAGATTCAGAACAAAGTGATTCATTGTCGTCGAGTTTGAAATCATCACCACCAACGAATGCGTCGTTAACGATACTACAGCCATCACAGATTGTTGATCTCACGGTAGGGAGCCCATCGTTGGCAAATACAGCAGCTGAGCAATTTTTTGATGGTCGATCAGAAGTCAGAGAAGTTAGAAGTGTCTTTGCTGGCATTACTGGAAGATACATAAACACCGCAATGTCAACGAATCGTCCGTCGTCCCACAGTCCGAATCACAACCGTCCGATTCATAACTGTCGGAAGCACAACGCAACCGGTTCTCGAACACCAATCATCATCATCGAGAATGATTTAAGATATTCAACGATTATATAGTTTATTTTTAGACAGTACCACATAGATCTGCTCACAGTATGATGTTTTGTTGGATCCCAGTCCTGGTCTAAAGGCAGCCGGAGAGAAACATTTGTTGTGGAAGCAGATCTGAGATATGTCCAGTAAAATCGGTAAGAAACGCAGCTTGTACACATAATCTCAAAATATTCAACATTATTTGCACCAGCTAGACACTGTACTGGCGTGCGGTCATTTGTGGACACCCTTTTATGGACACCGACCGGACTGCACACATGACTAGATAGAGGTAAAAAGAGCGACTCTGTGAAACGCATTGCATTGGAAAACTCTACAGAAAAAAACATAGATCATCGAAAAAAGTCCAATCAACGATGAAAGCTCACGTCAACCGACCAACATGGATCCGATATATATCCGTGGACCACGACACACTCGTACGATGGGCCTACGTGCTGGACCTCCCTTTCCATTGTCCTGTGATTATAAAAGTGGCCTAGGACACATTTTCTTTTGGTTTCGATTTTCTTTCAGATAAAACTGATGAAATCAAAAATTAGCGTAGGCCAATTTCAAAATCACCGGCATATTTAATTCGGATTTGTGACACTCTGGCGGCCAATTGGCGGAAATTGAAACTGTTACTCAATTTTTAAAACATAATTATTACATGCCAAACAATATATGAATGATGCACAACCTTTTGAAATCACCTAACCTATAAAATATTGTGTAGCACTATTTTTTGATAACAAAGATTTAATAAATACGGAGCGAACAGAAGTAATGTGTTTGTTTTATTTTGGTTCGATCAACGATGATGACGCAGGTGTACTGCCCAGATGAGTGGGGATGGGAAAGAAAGTTGGTCTTGTGGAGAATGGGAGACCTTTTGAAGTGGTTTTAGAAAGATATTAAAATATTGTTAATTGTATTGTAAATTTTAATAATTGTATGTTAAAAATAAAAAAAAAACATGATAGAAACGACCATTTTGGTTGAAATGATCATTTTTAGAATTTTATGGTAGAAATAAAAATATTGATAATATGATTTAATTTAAAAAAACACACATTTAGTAGAGAATTTTATGGTTGAATGCGATCAGTTTGAGTTTTTATGCCTGATAATTTTTATGTTGAAAATTATAATTTTCAGAAGTATATGGTTCAAATGATTATTTCAAAATATAATAATTCTCATTATCTCATTTGGAGATTTTGTTTTGATTTCGATTGTTTTGAGAACTTTACGGAAGAAATGTTTTTTTTTATAATTGTTTGGTAGATATATTTATATTAAGATTTTTATGGATAAGTGACGCAATATCTAAATAATAAGCGTTTTTTTTTTTCGATCATATCCACAGAAATCTAATGCAATCTCTGCGCAATTCTTTTGATAATTATATGCACAATATATAAATACAATATGATGCACTCGAAACACGTGTTTTATTCGACAGATTCGAATCAGTGCGACAACAGAACAATAGTTGATGTCAGGCACACAAAAAAACAGCCAGGCAAATCTGGCATGCGATCTAGTGCTATATACATTGGACACGGTTCACTTTCTGAGCACAATTTGTCGGTCAGCCGTGTGTGAAACTATCGAGTGAAAACGAACTGTGAAAATTCGAATAATGAAATTATGTACGGATGCTGTGCTGGTTTTTGTGGTCGTTCTTCTGCTGGACGGTGTCTTGTATGCGGCAGCCGTTCATAGGTACAATGAGACGAAAGAATCAGAGGCGCCCAGGAGAAAGCGTCAAGCGGACGCATTTGCGATGGGCGTTGCCACGGCCGTTGAAATGGGAATGACTGCACTGGATACGCTTGGAAAAGGTGCTGCGGTTCGAGGATCGTCTCGAACTAAAATGAGTACAATCCATTTGAGAGTCTTGTATTTTGTGATTCTGATTAAAGCTTGTGTGTGCAGATGTAATGGGACAAGAAGTATCCAGAGAAGACAATGTGGAGACAGGCTTTGGAGATGCAGTGAATCATAATCGTGAAGCAGACGATGAGGAGCGACGTCGACGCAAGCGACGCGAGGCAAAGCCGTGCGGCCGCAAAACACCGACTGTGGCACCAGCAACGACTGTAGCCGCCATTGTTGCTCAGAACGTACGGAAACGTCGTCAGACCGAGGATATGGATGATGTCATACCGAAACCTATGGGTGACGAAAAGAATATCTTCCAGCGTTTGGCTGACTCCATCACGCAAGCATTTCAGAAGGTGATCAGCATGTTTGATGATAATACCAAAAATAACCGTTCCAATACGAGCAAAATGTAAATTCTAATAGAGTGGCTTTTTGTTGTCAGCGGATATTAAAAAAAAACATAAGTTTTAAACGCATCTTCATCTTTATCACCATCACCGTATAATTGATGTACTTTATTATATATTGGATAGCTACATAATATTCAGTGGCTTCGTCGTAGTTGTGGTAGATTTAGAGATTTCCAACAATTTTACACAGAGTAACTTAGGAAATAGTAGGTGAAATAGTTGGTGATACGGTGGTAGTAGTCATCTCGACAGCGCCATCTGTTGGTTGAATTCCTTCTGTTGTTAAAGCCACATTGCTAGTAGTCACCTCGACAAATACCTCTGTAGGTTCGGCTCGTCTGTCTCTGTCTGTCAAAATATAGTATGTTTATATAGTTTTTTTTTGTCATCGTTCCTTTACTGTCCAATATATACTTAGTGTTTCGGTGGTAATAATCCGTGGCAATTCAGTGGATGAATGGGATGATGATTGGTGTGGCCAGCTGCCAGCTCGACTTCCAGTACCACCGCCTCGACCACCACCCCCTCCACCCTTTGGAAGTGATGAAATGTCACCAATGCAAATGGCTGCAATCAGCAGCAGGGTTATAGAAGTGCCAGACATTTGTACTGTTCGCTTGATTACTTATTTTCAACTGGCCAACTTTGATAAAGGTCAGGCATGTTAAAAGCGTCCGATGGGGCTCTAAATGTGTAATTACATATACATTGTATATATAGAAATCTACTGTTTCCTCAATTACCAATTTTCAATGCATTCTGCAGTCGATACAATTTTTAACGGTTTAGATTATATCAAATGCAAAAAAAACTATCTACCTCCACGATCGCTATCACAGAGGTGGAAGAGGAAGTGATAGGTTCAAGGATATTTATAGAAAAACAAATTATACAAAATATTGGGTACAGTTCTCGCCAATATCTTCCTGGATGCATTTTGGACTGCAAAATTAATTTCACTACACATTTTTGGAGTGGGATAAAATAGGAATGACAAAAATATGGTTGGAGATGAGATCATAGTCTACCTTTGTTACCTTTCTGCTGTCTCCCAAGGCACATTAGGCAATGAAAAACAAACTAAAATTCAATCAACGCGATACATACAATTTATTGAAGGGAACAAAAATTCATTATTTCAAAAACAGACCTTAATATGGTCTCTCTGTCACAGGCTTTCGGAAATGATTCGCATACCTTCCAGCATATGTGTAGTTTAGCAGTTTGTTGATGTCACGATTTAGATTAATCCAGAAGCGATGCCATGCCTGAGCCAATCGTGCAAAAAATCCCATCGATTCGGCGGGTACGGTAGGTGTGGGATCGACGGCAGCACGTCTGGCTCGAACTTGCGGTGGTTGCTCTGCATTAGGTTTAGTGGGTTTTAATAAAGGCGGTATTTGTTGGAAGTGGACAGGACGCAGTGTTGATAACATGAATATATTTAATGGATATTTTTAAACAAACAAGGAAAAATATAGCTATAGTAGAAAATATAGGAATCTTTTTAATAAAATATAATATAATTAATAAAATTTAAAAGATATTAACAAATTTGAAATTTAATTTGAAAAAAAAAAACATCAAATGTACGTTGAAACGTAAAAAATATATTGCAGCTTTAAAACTGTGAGTCGTAAAAATTACCTTGGGAAGTAAAAATATATGTTGGGACAAAATAATTACGTTTAAAAATGACGTTGGGACGTAAATAAACTATGGGAAGTAAGAATTAATGATGAGAAGAGGGACCGTTTCAAAGCGAGAGGTCCAACACGTTGGACACTGCGTGGGCCCATTGTGCTACAAGACTACGTAAGAATTGCTACATACATTTTTTTAATAATGCAAAAAAAGGATATTATATCAAGAAGCAGTTATCAACACTGACTCGACTTTAGTAAAATAGAGATACCTGTGGTCTGTTCAGCAGACCGCGTAGTCGTTTCGCTGGTTCTTGTAGATTCTTCCGGGATGAGCGTCGAATCTGATGACACTGAAGGTGTCAGGCCACAGGCGATGACGAACACGAGCAGAGCTATAGAAATTCTGGCCATTGTGTATGGATGCATATGTTTGCTAGGAGTGACTGTCATTCTGGTGGCTGATTCGCTATAAACATTGTGATCGATATCGCGCTGTGGATCGGTGGCGTTAGTAATTTTATTAGCGTCAGACATAAGTCATGCATTGTTTTTTGAGGTTAGATTTAAAATTATTTGTGTATAATTCGATAATGGCGCTATTTATATAAATGGCGCTATTTAACATATATAATTGGCGATGATAAATTATAAACTATTACGTCACTTGAACTATTTGGGGCAGATTAGGGTTCAGATGTTAGAAAAACATCTGGTCAGGACAGACAATCAGAAATGCCATTCTGACTGTCTTTCTGACTGTCTTTCTGACTGTCTTTCTGACTGTCTTTCTGACTGTCTTTCTGTCTGTCTTTCTTACTGTCTTTCTGACTGTCTTTCTGACTGTCTTTCTGACTGTCTTTCTGACTGTCTTTCTGACTGTCTTTCTGACTGTCTTTCTGACTGTATTTCTGACTGTCTTTCTGACTGCCTTTCTGTTCGTTTTTCTGACTGTCTTTCTGACTTTCTTTTTGTCTGCCTTTCTGCTTGTTTTTCTGTCTGTCTTTTTTTTGACGAAATGTTTTTTGACAAATTGTTTTTCAATGATTTTTTAGTTGCAAAAACTTATTTATATCCAAATTTTCATACAGCTATTTTAAATGACCTACTATGACATTAGAATTGTTTCTTAGTAGATAGTAATTTAAAAGCTCACCGCTTTAACTTTTATGGTTTAATCAGTAAAAATATTTTACAGGGTGTCCTAAATGAAAAAAATTAAAGGTGCATTTTTATATGTAGATTATACAATTTTCCGACAACTGATTTTTATGCGAAAAACGTTTACATGGATTCACAAAAAAACAGCTATTTAAAAATGATTTAAAAATAATTATAATAGTCGGTAAAGGGTAGATAAAGGGTCGGTAAAGGGTGTCCCATAAAAACATAATAAAAAAAAAAACTCGAAAAAAATCGAGACCTACAGAGTTTCAAAATTTGAAATAAACTAAAAAAAACTTTTGAGATTGAGATTTTAAGCCCAATCCTAATGAAATGCATTAATTCATAGAAATGAGCTAAAAATGTATAAATGTATGTTTTACTTGTATAATTTAAATTATAACTATATCAATAGAATATTTATTTATTTAATAGAAGACCTGCGTACGAAACCCTTTTGTGTCTCGGAAATGTCCCTCTTGTTGAAAATACATTCAAAGAACATTTTAAATACAAAATTAATTGAAAATTGTATTTTAAATAATATACCTCTTTCGGGATTGAAAATTTCAAGAATAAGGCTGATTGTCAGCGCACTCAAACATTTGCTTCCAAAAAGGCCCAAGGAATGCATATTGAAAAACATTTCTCTGTGCTGGATGAATTCTCCCTTTAATTACCTTTCAATATTGTATCCGGCTTGTACGACCGAATTTCTTAGAACAAGATGACTCCGAGCTTGATTTAAATATACTCCAAATGTATATAATTTACTATGTAATATTGCCTTAGACGCATTTCCCGAGGAACAAAATGCGGTCTTTTTTCAATTTTGACCAATGCTGTATATCGAAACAGGTATTTTTGATTGTGTCATTTAACATAAAACAAAGGATCATAATCTAGCCGCAAAAAGTGAGGGGCAGCTATACAAAAAGTGTTCTGATGTTTCTTCTCACGTCATTGCTGTCATAATCAGAGTGGCTTAGTATCCATATGAGGTCCACTATATGTTTCCTAGCAACTGTTCCCAATTTCGACTGACAGTCATTCAATAAAGTTGACGCTGTAATGTTTGATATAATTGACTTCAAATAAGCAGCCTGGCTATCAGACATATATTTTTGTGATTTTTTAGTAATTTTTATGTGATAGACTGTTTATGTAACTCTGTATAGAGTAAACTCTAGCTTCTGATTCATATACAGTCTTGGAGCCATCTGAATAGACAGTAAAGCCACTTTATGCTTGTCTGCCATTCTATTCTATTCGGTATTAAAATCTTATATGGTTTGTTGAAAGAGAAAACTGGTGGAATGTGGTCCGTTCTCATATCGCAGTAGCTGTGGTTCTTTAGATCCAACTTGCTTCGAATAAGAGAGTGTCCACTTTTATTTCTACTAAGTTCCCATTCCTTATCATCCTGCATACGAGCGGTGAATGTGCAATTTCTCAAAAAAAGTGGAAGTGCTGGAAAGTTAAGAAGAGCCTGCAAGCTCTACTACAGTCCTAATTACAAAAGAGGTAAGACTTATTGCTCTAAAAGAACTTTCTATAGTTTAGGAGTCCTTACCAGGTTTTGGTATAAAAACTATAATTTGGCTAAACGCCTCATGGTTGGAATATATAGTGCAAGACTGGCATTAATGATATAGACGATTATATTAAGCAAATTTTGTCCTACAATATGGATAAGTTCCATAAGTTGTTCGTTTAAACATTGCTTGTATAAAGCTGATATAAAGCCGATATAAAGCTGAAATAAAGCTTATATAAAGCTGATATAAAGCTGATATAAAGCTGATATAAAGCTGGTATAAAGCTGATATAAAGCTGATATAAAGCTAATATAAAGCTGATATAAAGCTAATATAAATATGTTATAAAGCTGATATAAAGCTAATATAAAGCTGATATAAAGCACATGTTTGCTTAATAAAGTATAAAGTCTATTTCTGCTATAAATTGCGAATGTATATTATTTATATATCGTCGGTCATAAATCAGAGGTCTACCACCACAACAAAAAAACTGAATAAAGAAAACAAAGTTAAATTAAGTTTTATCTAGTTTAAGAATTAAAGGACTTTCGATTTTTTTTTTGTGTTTGTAGACCACTGAATTGAGACCGACGATATGATTCCAATTAAAAAGTCTGCATTAAATAAAATTTAATATGGACTATTTCCCATCATTTTTTACATGATCTATTTTAAATGAAAGGTGTAATTTACAAAAAAAAATGCTATTTCGCTGTATAATATATCCGGACTTGGTCTGTGCCACAGACCTAAGTTTCTTCCTGAACGAACTGAACGAATGATGTCGTCACTTATATGATGAATGACTGTTTGTACTGCTGTTTGTTACTTGGGTTACGATATCCAATTCAAAATCATATACATTTGCGTATATTTAATTATATCTCATTCGCAAAGCTCGATAACTCGCATATGAATTATTACCTTATTAAATAATCTACGATTGAATTGAATTGAATCCCAAACAATGTGAATATATAATATCGTTTACCTCAGACATAAGGACGACGATTGGTCGGTCATCACTCCAGGTTGTTCATATATACAAATACATATATTATTGTTATATATACCATCAGCTTGATTGAAATAACTTCAGATTTACGGTTACATTTGAATATTATCAGATTGCTTGGATATATTACTAGTAAATATAATAAGTCATCATTTGGAAGATATACGAATGTTAAATGTGTGTCTCCTATATATAGTATATATGATATGCATATATGATAAATTCACTGGAGCAATATGTGTATTTGTACATCTGTAATTAGGTAGACCGAATAAATATACTCGTTCTCATATATATAAACAGAGAGCACATTTAATGGTATATAATATATAATTAATTACCTTGCCATCGTAAATACAACATACATTATTATATCTGTACCGAGTATATATTATAGAATACGTTCGATACGGTTTCAAACACACACATGCACAGAATTTGAAATTCGCGCCATATTTACTGCTCGTTTGATATTAACTGTATCGCATATAAGTATCAAATGAATTAAATTGATAATTATACCGAAAATATCAGCCTGAGTAAACAGTGAATAATTTATATTTGTACGCGATATAAATTCTATGAAATAATGAGGTAAACGATGGCATTCGGATGCGAGCGCGGTGCGTTTTGTGTGATCTCCGTAAAATTATTTAATAACAGTGTTTAATTTATGTATAAATAAACAATTCTTGTAACAACATTACATATGCATCGATATCGAGAGAGCTAATTAATTTAATATTTAATCCACATCTGCAAGCACAATACACGCACACATACACGCACATTAACAGTGATTGTATTACTATTTATCGAGGGCTCATATTCAATAGGCTCTATCTGCAATTATGGCGCCGATGTGTTTCTCAGGGCCTTTTATTTTTTTCTATGAAAAACAGTCGAATCGAGGGCTCCTGGATTTTTTTTCTATGAAATACAGTCGAATCGAGGGCCCTCGGTTTTTTCTATGAAAAACAGTCGAATCCAGGGCCCTCGATTTATTTCTATGAAAAACAGTCGAATCGAAGGCCCTTGATTTTTTTCTATGAAAAACTGTCGAATCCAGGGCCCTCGATTTTTTTCTATGAAAAACTGTCGAATCCAGGGCCCTCGATTTTTTTCTATGAAAAACTGTCGAATCCACTGACTGTCTTTCTGACTGTTTTGCTGACTGTTTTTCTGACGGTTTTTCTGACTGTTTTTTGACTGTCGTTTTGACTGTCGTTCTGACTGTCTTTTTAACTGTATTTCAGACTGTCTTTCTGCTTGTTTTGTCTTGTTTTGACTGTTGTTTTGACTGTCTTTCTAACTGTATTTCTGACTGCCTTTCTGCTTTTTTTGTCTTGTTCTGACTGTCTTCCTGACTGTCTTTCTGACTGTCTTTCTGACTGTCTTTCTGCCTGTTTTTTTGTCTTTCTTTCTGGTTGTCTTTCTGACGGTCTTTTTGTTTGTCT
>JAAAKO020037919.1:0-12491 GCA_010015015.2 Bolitophila cinerea
AATGTCGTCGGCATAAGCTAGGGTATAGAAGCCTCTCTCATTGAGAATGACAATGAGGTCATTGACCACCATACTCCTCCCTGAGGAGTAACTCTTTTTGCCAAGACCCTAACGGTTTTACCTCCAGTGTCATCATCATATATAAGTTAGCCTCATCTAAAAACGATGGGAGATATAACAGTAAAAAACTGAAAGAACTGAAAGGAATGTTTTTTTATTAAAGTAAATGTACAAAAAAATTAAAGATGCGAGAAAGTTTTCCACCAATTACCGGGTTTGACCAAGATCCCGTTTGATCACATTTTCATAATATAAATTAAACCAAACATTTAAAAAACTGAGAAAACTAGGTTTTTGATACGCCGAATTCAAACTTATTAAATTCTGCGTGCTGCTAATTTCGAAATTCATTGTTTTTTTTAATTTGATGTAAGCTAAAAAAAGTAATATATTTGTTTATATTTGTTTTGGCTAGAATATAACCAACAAATATGTAAGAAATATCAAAAAAAATGGTTTCTATTTTTAGTTGAGTACTGTTAATTTATTTGATTCGAAATTACACTATCATATCAGTTAATATCATCTATTTTTGAAAAAAATCAAGCAAATGTTAAAAACATGTTAGTTTTTTTTTTTAAATTGTAAAAAACCAAATATATTTTTTTTTAATTTGGCTCTGGATGGTCAAATTTATTGCAGTCAAATACTTAATTGAGAAAAGGGGTAAAGTTAAGTAATTTGAATCCTCTATACATTTTTAACATCCCCAAAAGTTTCAGTAGCGTTATTAAATGGCTAATACATTTGTTTTTGCTAAATCTTTTTTATTATTTCTGCGTAAATTATATTATACATTTTTTAACTCATTTTTGTTGAAAATCTTTCAAATGACAAGTTGCTGAGTCAGACATGAATTTAATATAAAAATGACTTTTCTATATAATTGTTAGCTAAAAAAATGTAACTTCTTTGTAACAAATATAAAACAAGCTGACAAATAAAAAAGTAAATTGATGGTAATTGAAAAAAAAAACATTTTGGATCTCAAAAAGTTGGATAATTTGGACATTTTGGACAAGTACTTGTTTTGTTTTGTCAACGGTATAAGTTTCATTGGAAATCCAAAAGTCTCCAAGACAATTTATCTCGATATACGATAATACGCTAAGCTATGATAACGCTATCATATGCAGCAAATAAGTGGTAAGTAGGTAAGTTGAGCTTTTTTAGATTCTGCCCAATGTTAAACAGTGGTTCGCTCCCTCCGGAATCCACATTGATATTAGGGTATAAAGTGTTTGTTAAAATCATTGGCATATACATTGTAACTTGTTATAATTTACTACTAAAAACTAAACAGAGGTATTCCTCAATAGTTGATATCCTCCATTTTAGCTTTAGACTAACAATGGACAAATGAGGCCAAAATTATACTCCTCTAGTATAGCTCCTTTCTTCTCTAAATCTGCAAAATTAGCTCATGTATGTGAGATATAAATTCTTCTCATCCATATTTTTATCTGGAGTTAAAAAAATCTTATTCGCTTTGGCTATGTGAAAGGTAAAAAAATACCAGAGAACAAGATTGATCGCATAAATCCAAATTACTTTCGACAATTTTCATTTCGGAAGTTAGAATACTTCATTTTGTAGATCCAACTTAACAAGACTCTCCAAGTTCTAGATCTTAAGTTAATCTTTAAAAATCAAGTTCAGTTAATTTGCAGTTGTAATTGCGATAAGAATCCGTGACATATTGAACATCACACAGCCACTTATTACGATTTTTACCATGTACCTATTTATCATCTGGGTTCATCGAGTCAGACTGTACAACATTCACTGATTTACGATTACACTTTTCATTTCACCAACGACGCCCCAGTCGCCGCAGCCGCCGCATCGGCGACTTCTCCACACGTGTCTTTCGTAGGCTCGATAAGATCACGCTTCTAAATGCCAAACTCGCGAACGAGATTGGCCGTTTGGCGTGGCTTATGCCTTTTAGCGCACACCTTTCCGCACGACGCAAAAACATAATGGCAATACCATAACAAAAAATACCAATTCTATTTCGTTGCAATTGAAATTAACCAGCAAACACAAAAACTTAATAATTCATAATGTGCTGCTTTTAGTTTTAGGTCACTTGAGTCATCTTCAATCTCCAATCTTCATAGTTAGCGAGCATAAAACAACTTATGATTTCTTTGTTTACATTTTCACATTTTTTCGCGCTGTGGCGGCGATTGATGCGTACACTTCCATTTTTTAAATAATAAATACGAGTATAAGTTCGAGTATTAATATTACACACATACATTTGTAAGTATTGCTTTAGAGTGTAGACTGTAGAGTAGACCATAACTTGCTACAATATGCTCCCGCAGCCAAGTGTACCGAGTATACCGAACAATACTAAGTGAATTTACATGTAACACAATACGCCTGATGATCTCACTCATATAGTGTATATAACATAACACAGCAGCATTGATATTATGTTGCAACCGCACGACCGAGCAAATTCTAAAAACTTTGAATCGTAAAATTGTAAAGTTTTGCGACTTTTTTGTGCACATTTTGTATTATTTTGGGTGACATATTATTTATACGAGTTTTCACTCGATCTCGAAGAATGAATTCTTTCTTTGTAAAGTCTTGCAAATAAACTTATTTATGTGGCACTTTATGCATGCGTGTGTGTGTGTGTGCTTGTGTTTGTGTTTGTGTTTGAGTCGATGCGACAAAGACAAAGCCGCACTCACATCAATCTACGCGTGAGCCCGACATGGTCGCGTGATGAGGTCATACACATGAAAGACAATACAAATGCGACGTGAGCGCGCCCGGTGTATCGTATATATATATATATATACGATACACGATATATATATATATATATACGATACACGATATATATATACTTACATACAATTTTGTACTCACATTCTCCAAGAACATAATATTTTTCTGATTCGTGCGAATAGAAACACAAATGCGTTTATACTTTATTATATCTTAGGCATATTGAGTCAAACAATAAATAGACATTGTTCGAAAAAAAATACAATAATCGTATAATACAATCATTCTAAAAAAAATAATCAAAATACCGAAGTAGGAATGCGTCATTTTCCACAAAACATAATATCTACAAGGTTCCACCGCAGTGAATTTTGAAATAGATTTATACCATAAAAATACTCGAGTATGACATTTTAAATTATTAATTTGATTTGATATTATAAAAAATATATTAAAATTATAGTGTCTAACAAAAACGCAAATAGAATAAAGCGATAAACCTACCACGATAATAAATCAACACGCGCGTATTACCAGGCTTTTAATGAAACACAAAAAGGTTCACGTAATAACTTGTCATGAAAATACAACCAGCTCCTCTGCCATGTAAGGACACGTGAGTTTGTATATATGTAGGTATAATATAGACAAAATCAAGCTCAGTTACTGAAACATAAATAAGCTTTAGAGCCTGAATTGTTCTGGTCAGATGATGTATCCCATTAACCGCATATATGCCAAGGGACATTTTCACAAATATAAATTGTGTAAAAATAAATCATGGCTTTACAAAAAATATTGAGCCCAAATAGAATGAAAATGAATAAATTTTAGTTACAATAAATAAATTATTATAACAAAAAAAAGTTGTTTTTAGCATTTATTATAAATACAGGGTGTCCCACTATATGAGGGAAATAACTTTACCACGTGTTCCTTGGATTATTTTTTAGTAAAAACATAATATTGCAATGTCTGTTTCACCACAGATATCGCTGCAGTCGTTTAACTTCAGTTTTTAAATGGTAAGACCTAATTTTTAGCATATTATGATTATAGACTTGATTATAGACGTTCAAAAGTTATTACTAGGGCAACCAAAAATGAACGCAAAAAATAAGATGTTACTGAAACATCGTTTTAAGCCTTTAAAATAAGCTCTAAAACACAAAATGTATACCCAATAAAAAATCTAAAAATATATATAATTTAGATTTAAATGTATTTAAAAATATGAAATTGATTATTATCAAATATTTTCTTAAATTATAAAAACAAAATTTGTCTGATTTTTTAATAGAAAAAGTTTTTATAGAAAGATAACTTGCTTCTACATCTGTATGCAATTTGAAGAGTATTTGGAGTTTGTATATTTGTTAACAACACAATCTTCTCCAGACAATTGTAATTGTCTTCAATATATCCGGTCCACTGTTGACTTTTTTACAGATTTAGCTTGTTTAAAATGAGCATTAGTACTAAAAATGAGCATTAGTACTAAAATAAGCTGAAATAAGAAAAATTAGCAAAAATAAGTATTTATATTGAAATTTTTTTTAAAAACCCTTACAAGTAGGTCTAAAATTGATTGAATTTGTATAAAATGTATTTCTACCTTACTCATCTGACGATACAGTTGTCAAACAATAAAGCTAGAGCTTTTTTTGCTTACCCTAGTTATTACAGTAAGAAAAGTAGTCCGTGTACAACATATCGTGTACAACATAAGTAGATGTTCGTTTATTTTTGTTATTTTTTTTATAAATAATAAATACTACTGAAAAAAGTGAAGTTGACCTCATTTCACCGACTTCAGCGAAAAAATATAAGGGGACATCTGTTTTTTTAATTTTATTTTATTATATATATAAACTACCCGATTTCTGGTGAGAATCCAAAAAAAGTTTTAAGAGTAGCCACTAATGTTTGCTTGACCATATTTAGTTAGGCCAAAAGGTATACAATTTTAACACTGAATATCCTAAAATTACTGTAAAAAACAATGAAGAATCCCTAAAATATAGCCATTAATATAGCGATTTAAGCGCCAAAACTGTTTTGATTTAGCATAAGATTTTCTTGAAGCATTTTTCAAGAACCCACCATCTCAAAACACTGTATGAACTTCTTTTGTCTAAATAAGCGTTTGTTTGAGTATGTGCACATAAATTAGGTAGCACACGAGCTTATCTCGGTCCGGAGAGCATTGTTTGCACTCTTCGCAAACCCAAGCAGCATAAATTGGCGGGCGTTATCACAAAACGGTGTATCAATGTCTGTGCTCAGATTCGTGCAACATAAATACACTTATATAAGTATATACAGAACATAATCGCTATTTATGTATACATATATTATTTTATACGCAGTCGTTCGTATATGTTGGTTTTGCAAACTATGCTAGAAAACTACACTATATACATGAAACTATATATTATATGTATGTATACATGTTTAATAGAGCATACGCTCTCGCGCCAGACACGAAAGTATGCAATTTAAATTCCTGGAATTTACTAGTCGTCCGTCGTCTTCGTCGTCTCAGTCGCGTAGTCGTTGTCAGCGTTTTCTTGTGTCTACATTACGTGCTCACGCTATAAATATATATACGAGTATATATATATACCTGTATAGTGTATACTGTATACTGTAAAATGTACTGTACATATGCGCTTTTATTCTTGAATATAAAAATATCGTATACACACGAAGGGAAGCTCATGTCACCTATCTCTATACTACTATATATAATAAAGATATAGATATAATAAGCCTCGCATGCGATCTTATTTGGTTATGCTCGTAAAACAAAAGTGTGGGAAATCTAGTTATTTTTGATATTTTAGCTTTTATTTTCATTGCGCTTATCACCATAAAGTATATACGTATCAAAGTTAAGTGGCACAATTGGAATTTGTCATACAGCGCATACGTTTTTTTTTTAAATAAAATATTTTATTATGACTTACTTTTTTTACTGAACAAAATTATAATAAATTATAAATAATACCGTCATGCCAAATTGTGTTTTTTTTTTAAATTGTATACGAAAATTATTTAAATATTTTATGTAGATGATGACACATTTTCACCCCCACACAAATGTCTATATCGCTCCTTAACTGTGACAAAACTCCCACAGCTTCACCTATAATATTCCTTTGGTGACCGCTTTTTTACACAATAAGATTCATAATGTTTGGTGTTAGAAAGCGTCAGCTAAATAAAGTAGACCAGACCAGTTCTAAGCGGTACCCCCACACGAAATCTTTGCGGTGCACATCACTCCATATAGTTGCGCGCTATATACTATATATATATATATATATATATATTATACACTAAAAATAATATACAACTAATTCAATGCTAATTCAAATAAATCGGTTTTACACAGCCGCAAATACATCATCACGGTGCCTGTCGCCGCGTATGCATAAACCACACGCTTAATCCGTTCCGATCACTTCTAGGCCGCGAGAAGAATAATATAAACTATATTTCCTGTTGAGTTTACAATTTACTGTAATTGTGTAGAGTGCGTATACGCACGCAATCTTTCTCTCCGCGTGCACGTTTGAACGCCCTCGCAAATTGATAATTAACTCTAAAAATAAAATAGTTATTATATTATATAAAGTCTACAAACAAAGCGAAGACGCCGCGTCGTATACGAACTAAGACTAAAGACCTTTTTTTAATTGTTCTAATCGGAATTCCTGTGCGCACTTGAATAACTCTGCGTGCGCTCAACTTAATGCAATTATTATTGCTTATCGCACAGGCGAACTAAAGAACGTTCATTTAGTCACACGCGTACAAACACGATTATTACGCTGGTGTGAAGATTACAAATCGCTCAGATACGTCCGAGTTGTATATCACTTTTTAGGCGCAGCGTATTTTTACGATGCGTCATTTTATAATTATTGTATATGCATAAATATTTATATAAATACATAATTTTATAATGCATATTAATGTGACATAAGTAATGATATGCTGAGATTGCACTTTAATGTTAGTTAGTGGCACAATAATCGCGTTTTGTATTAGCTCTACAGGCGTGAAATCAGCAGTTGTGCTAATTTTTTGTAAGTATATAAGTAACTTATTGCATCTTGTCTGATGTGCAAGTCTGGCGGCAATTAGCAGTTGGAAACGGAATAACCTAATTAAAGTGTTTAAATGTTTAAGCGCTGTTATGCATTTAAGCGTTTGTAATTGTACATACAAAACGAGTTGTATATAAATCCGCAGCTAATTTAGCATTACATACAAAAAATATTTCGTTTTAATTTAATATGCAAAAGCTTGTTTTTTTTTGGGAAGCAACAACATCAAAGGGAAAGAGAATATTCTTTTGGATTTTTGCATATTAAACCCAAATATTATTTTTGAATAATTAGATTTTTTTGTATAAATATGCATTTTTACTCATGGTTTGCCAGTTAGGATCGTATTTTCGATTATATTTTTAAAGAAAATATGTTTTTTTTTATTTATATTTTGTGAAATTCAGTTTTCTATTTAAATAAAAAAAATTATACTAAATTCTGAATGTAAAACAATGTAATTTCCAAAAATGAAAAAAAACGGTAATAAATAATAAAAAAAAGTTAAAATTGTTTATTTATACAAAATGTGCAGTTTTAACGTTTCCTAGAATAATTTAAATATTAAACATATTTAATGCATTTTATACATTTTAATTTTCACGTAATTTTTCTATATTGTATGATTAAAAATGTGTAGTCATTTAAAAATAAAGAAATTTCTAAAACATATTATTATAGTAAAATGATATATTTTTTACGTTTACTTTCATTTTTTATATACATATTATATATATCCAATAAATACACAACTGGTTTGCTTTATCCGGGATTTTCTAGTATTTGATATACAACCAAAGGGTAAAGTTCACATCCGCCGCTGACTAGCTGTTGTAAATTCACATGTATCATTATTTATAATTAAATAATTGTATTGTAATTGTTTCTCAATAGTGTACAAAAAGATAAAGCAGCTTTTTTTAAAATGGTAAAATAAAAAATAAATATGATAATTATAATAATTACGAGTTTGGATTTTGAAAATCTCTTTTGTTTTCGAATGTAAAATGGTATTTTTTTTTTATATTTTGTAATATATACATACATATATATATAAATGTGTGCACGTAAATTTAGTTGTTATTTTTAGGAAATAGTAATTTGTCAGAAAAACTTTTAGATATAAGTGTATATCAAAGAATTATAATTTTTTTAACAAATAAAAATAAACATTTAAAAAAAAAAAAACAATTTATATCTATATTTTTCAAGAAAATGGAAATGCCTAATGCTGCACCCTACTTTAAAAACGTGTGTTTTTTTAAACATAAAATTTTTACTTAAGGTTTATTTTTAATACAAAAAACCCTCCTCTTTAGCTGTGTTCAAATTTAAACCAAATCGACTTATTCTAGGTTTGCAGGGTTTTACATTCTAATTTTATTTGATTTGGTCAAAAGAAACTCCAGTAATATTTACAAATTATTGTATCTTTATAAATCCGAAAAAAATATATCTCAAAAAAATGCTTTACTTACAAATCCTAAAAATCTAAAAAACATGATTCATTTAAACATAACGTATAAAAAATACTTTGTAAAGTACGTTTAAATAATAGTTTCTGAATTATTTTGAAAAAAATTGACAAAAGGTAATAATATGTAAATAAAAAAACTGTATTTATTATTTATTTTAAATGAATATATATGAAAAATATTTTAATTGAGTATAAAAAGAAAACACTATAATAAACAAGATAATTATTGTTCAACTTTAATGAAACAAAAACCAAATAGTAAATGCGCATGATGATTTCTGTCAATTTTTAGTCTTGACCTAAATAGTTCAATAGTTTTCTATTGTTTCCCTTATAATGTTTGTAAAATATTTGCGAATACTGAAATTTTTTGCGAAAAATAACATATTTGATAATACGAAAGTATGAAACAATTAAAAAACGTTATTATTACTTGCAATGATCAAGTATATCAAATTTTAAGGGTTATTTTGTTTAACGGGGTTGAAATTTACCCTGTTTATTCCAAGTGATTTGCCCTTGAAACTATACAAAATACAGAGAAACATACGTTTAGGGTTGCGTTGATTGATTTTTAATAGGGATTGACATTTTTGGATAGTGACACCTGAAGATAACCAAAAGAATGAAGTGAATAAAAACTCTTTTAGTATTTATTAAATCAAGCTTGATGGAGATTACTCAAATAGTATTTTAAAATCCGTCTATATTATATATCCGTATTGTTTTTGTAGTTTAAGAATGTATTTATTACATAAAAGTACTGCTTTAATTTAGCTACTTATATATTTCGGAAGAACAATACTTTTTCTTGAAAGATTTAAAAAAAACATTTTCTAATATTCTTTATCAATAATGATAATAAAAGTTGTAATATAATTCCAAATTCATAAATACCAAATCATAAATGTTCATAAATAATCAAAAAATATTTATATAAAAATAATAAGTAAAAATATAAATCTTTATTTTATTACATGTAACAAAAGTTTCTCCTCTGAATATTTGTAAAGCCTTTTCTATAGTATTTACAAATTACATCCGACAACCGTATGTTCCTTTTTAGTTATTACATTTATTATTTATTACATCTATTACAAGTAGAACAGAACACACAGCATGTGGGCGGCTTCCTAATGTTACACCAGAAGAAACCCAGAGAAATGCATCAGCCATAGTACTATATGTTTTATATGACTTACATATAAATGATATAGAAGATGTTCCAGGGAAGAGTGCGGTGCTCTAAAACGGATAATGCACTTAATGCACAGCACTGTGTGCATTTCGTGCTCCACATTTGAGCTTTTGCCCTATAAAAGAAACGAAGCTGAGGCCATAAAATCTCTATTACATCTATACATATGCTTTTATGCTTCTAAGAAGTATTATATAACCTATTTTATACATATATATGCCATAGAGTGCTAACGTTTTTTGAGTTATTTCTATATACATTATTATACGATATTTTTTTATTTGACGAGCGCCGAGTAAGTGTTTTATATTGTTTGCGGCCATAACAATGTCTAGAAAAGTGCAACGCGCTCATACGAAACTTATTTCATCACTTTTAGTTTTCTTTTCTTCCGTTTCTGAGTTTGGTCGATAATACGTTTCTGTGTGTGTGTGTGTGTGTGTGTGTGTGTGTGTGTGTGTGTGTGTGTGTGTGTGTGTGTGTGTGTGTGTGTGTGTGTATGTGTTTGTATTTGTTCTGTGCGTACATTGCACTCAAACAATTATATATAGTAATATTATACCTATATTATATATACATAATACAACAGAATGGAATTCTTTATTGTGTTTGCACGTTTGAAAAACATACAAAACAAAAATGCGGCGTCTGCTTCCAACGAGAATGTATAGTATGCTTGCTATATACACATAAAACGCAGTCTACGAGTGGATTCGAGGAACACTAACTCCTATAACGACAGTGCAGCGCTGAGAAGCTCGTGTTATGATAATTGAATTTTCGGCATCACGTTCATTGTATCCCAACACGTTGGCTCCACTGAAACTGATGGTTTGGCGCCCGTCGGCGAACACAAATTTAAAATGCACCTCATGCACCAGCTAAAAAACACATTTTTGATTCGTTTAATTATTCATTCCCTTATGACATGAGACCACACTCCGAAACAACAATAAATTAAAAAAAGAAACAAAAGTATAAACTAAATATACTTGCGCATATTTAATTGCGTTTTCTTTTGTGATGTATTTTTTTACCACAATGCCGAGGGCACGTGCACCCTTATGGACTACGAAGCCGCCCGCATCGCGTGTTAAAGGCGAAAGCTATTTTTATATTTTATATTTCATTCACGGGTCAGCCTCGAATCGATCAGCACCGTCAGCCGCAGTTGTGGCATGCGATTAAGAAGCTATATAATATAATTTTCAATGTATATACGTGAGTATATCCGCGCGGCATATTATCTTTCAATTTATTTCCGAAATCGTTCCGCAAGTATAAGTTTATGTTTGTAAAACGAACATAAAAGCTATGGCTTCGCCTTAACCGGTGCGGCAGACGCATACTGGCGGTCTTTCTCTCTCCTGCTAGCCCTCAATATTTTTTGTATCCAATTTCAAAGAAGTACACGCGGGTTTATTTATGTGAACGCGATTTGGAGCTCGTAAACAGAGGCACAAGCAGAGAAAATAAAAGGCAGTTTTACGAGCAAATCATTGAGACAGAAAAATGGTCAGAGCATACGTTGAAACATACGTTGTGTCTGGACTGTGTGGATGCACTTGTATGTGCGGTGTGTATTTTCTGTGTCTGTGCACTTGCATTGTGTGTATGTGTGTGTTTGTGTGTGCGCTCTGATCCGTGCGAGCACGCGTAAAATGGGTCAACAGCCTGGCGGAAACATGATACATTATATATATATACATTATACAGGCACATAAATCGAACTTGTATTGCATGTTTTACTGAATGCATATTTACACAATAAAAGATATTCATAATAGACAACTAATAATTTTCTAAACCTTATGTTGGACAATTAATTATTTAGAGAAAAATAATTTATAAAAATAATATACTGTAGTATTGCGGAAAGATAATCTTATTGTTTAATATATAAAAATATAATTACATTAAAGTGGAGGAAAATTCTAAATAAAGACATACATTTAGGCCACATTGCGGATAAATGTAAATAAAAAAATCTATTTTATTATTAATTTTTGTTTGAAACATTTACAAAGAGAGGTTAAAAGATATAATTTAAATTTTTATTATAAATTATTATTTAATTTTTTATGTTTAATATTTTTTTAATTGCCATACAAACGAGTATATTTACCAAATTCCAACGACTGACAGAAATGGAACATTTATTTAAAAGAGTCCCGGTCGAAAACCGAAACTTCTTAGGGAAGCAATTTTCGACAAAATGTGGTTTTCTTTCACAACAACCATCCCAGGAGGGATGTAAATGTTCACTGGGGTTCCCTAAGTTTAGTTATATCTTAATTCTGACAAAATACATATACGAGTACTGTATGTACATGGACAACAAAAAACCGACAAAGTCATGATACCTGTAAAAGCTTACAGAGCTTTACAGACCAGCCATGATTGTGTATGCCTTTTTTTTAAATCTTTCTTTTAACTTCACTTGGTATATATGACCGTCGATAGATTTTTTGACAACCACTTCTTATCTGATCCAGCTAAAACTTGGCACATGCTTTTGTTTTTATAGAAAGAACACTTTTTTCTACATCGATGTTTGTAATTGGAGAGTATAACAATCACAATCTTCTTCGGACAATAACTTTGTAATTGTCTTCAATATTTCGAGTCGGCTGTTCTTTTGATATTTTTCTACAGATTTAGCTTGTTTCTGATTGTTTGTCGATAAAAAAATTAAAAAAATCACTAACAATTAGCATTTGTACTAAAATAAGCAAAAAAAGGCAAAGTAAGCCAAAATAAGCATTTATATTAAAATAATCTAAAAATAGCCCTAACAAGTAGGTCTTAAATTGATTGAATTTGTATGAAACGTATTTCTGTCTTACTCATCTGACGATACGGTTGCCACAAAAAAGAAGATACAGCTTCT
>JAAAKO020037930.1:0-12491 GCA_010015015.2 Bolitophila cinerea
ACTATTAAAATTATTTTTTTCTTTTAAATAAATCTGGTATGTTTTTTTTTGTTATGTTCAAACTATTGTTGCAGAATGTCACCTGATACGTTATCAATGCAGCAGTGAAATGATCGTCAGGAAAAAGTTTTAACGAATATTCTCCTGAGAATAATGAAAAATTCAGTAGTGAAATAACTACAGAAAATTATACTTAAGTTCAGGATAATGTCTTGAGATTATGGCACAAGCATGTGAATTAACGTTACTAAAATCAAATACTTTATAAACCGACTGTAATTAACATTAGAAAAATTCGGACAATATAATACACTTTAGATTATTGGTGAATTAATGTCAAAAGTATTTGTTGACGTTAATACTTCTTACTAGCTTGTGCATTATTCGCAGGAGACTTAACGTCACGACATTTTTCCTGATAATAGTTAACTGTAGATAATTGTACAGGTGGACTTTAAATTGACAGAATGAAAATTGGACAAGGGCGATTTAATTCTATCTGGGACTGAAATAATTTTCATCATGATCATTGTTTCTACTCCAAGTCCAAATTAGAACTGTCGCGTTCATTTGTTGATACCGCCAAAATAGGTCCGACGGATTCTGATGAAGATGTTGACGGGAAAATCCCATAAATTTCACAACGATTAATAAACGATTTAATAAAATCAAATTTATTCAGTGATAACTTTATAAAAAGCAACATACATTTTATCTAAATTATTTTTTATATAAATAAGCCAATATATTGTTGTGACTTTAAAATTAGCAATAAAAAAGTTGTTTTACACTTTATATCTACTTTCACAGAAATAAATGTTACAGCTTTATAACTTTTTTCTTTTAGGCCAAATCCTGTGCGCAAATCTTCGGTTTATAGTGTGAAAATCATTTATTTCTGTGTATTTTTTTAAATTTATTGAATATAATTTGTTTGTGTTATTTTTTAATTATTGTGTGAGCACATTTGTGTTTGTGATTTTTTTTGTGTATTTTTTTCTCAATTGCGGACCAATTAATTTACTTTGCTGTGACAACATGATGAGTGTAGAATTAGAACTTCAAAAACTGTCATATAGATGTCTGCATAAAGATAAAAAAAAATAATATATAATTCTCACTTGTAAACCTGGTCTACCGATTCTTTATTTTTAATTGGTTATTTTATTTAAATAGCTTATTAGTTACCTTAAGTACATCCACTTAAAAAGATTACCCTTGTTTGTTACCCTCAAGTGTATTTCCACTGCTATGATCAGATCAGCACTCACGCTCAACAATTATTTCGCTTGAATAATAGTAAAATCGTTATATAATCATACACATACAAACACACAGTTTAATCAGTACACTAATTACCTGTACACTTAATCTCTTATCGTTAAGCATAAATTACAGCAGTATATATTTGCGTAGATAATATGTCGATGCGATTATACGTTTACAGCGGCTGTCCATTAATAAATATTGTTTTACATACATGCAAATTACTATAATTATTTCTAAATGTAATACGGTAACATTATTCTATTAAAATACAAGATTCAAAGTGATAAATTGCGTGTAAGAAATTAGGTTGTTAGTATGTTTTCTTATACATAGCATATAGTTGTTGTTGTTGTCGCGCTGTAAGTGTTTGATTTCTAATTGCACATGAATTACGTTCGGTAATGGTAAATAAATACATAGAATTAATCTTTGAATGGGCGCAGTAAATAAATGTCATTTATCATAATTTGTTTATATGAGTGTGTTTCAGTTTTTGAAGAAAATGTAGTAATTAAATCTAATCTTATCTCTATAAAGATTCAATGGGTTCCACTGGCCTGTCCATTGCAATTCGCTAAGACTAAAATTTACACCAATGGCTTATAATAAATGCCAACATTTGCATATAAATAAAAATAAAAACTCTATATACTCCAAACTATACCTATAAAAAAGCCTGCGGTCACATACGTATGAATAATCAATATTTTAATATATACATGTATGTATTTTATATATATATTGATGTGTGTGTGTGTATCCGAAGAAGAAATGTATATAATTTGCTTATATATTATAATGAAATATATCGCTATATTGCTTGTGAGACCCCACACGGAGCAAATGTTATAATAATAATAGTGTGGTAAACACTTTTTTTCCTCTCTTTAATAAGTATACGCTCATTCAAGGTAATAACAATAAATAATGCGTTATCATTTACCCTAAAGAAAGGCATTTCGTGTGCGGTGTGAGCTGGTTGACTTTCGTTACGGAGATAATCAGATAAACCCTACAATTTAAATATGCGTGTAATAACTAACAAAAAGGGTTTAAAATGCTATTATGCGTGTGTAAATTATGGAATTTAACACTATATATTTTTTTAATATTGGTATTTGTGCCAATCATCTCCGCTCATTTATTATAAGATGAAGATGTAATTTAGACTCTTTGTGCGAAGAATTTAATTTAAGTAAAATACTTTTTTGTATATTTTTAGTTTCTATGTTGTATTACATCAATTCTTTAAATTAAAATTGTTTTATGCTATTAACTAAACAAATCAGTAAAATCAATAAAAGTTTACAGTAAATCATTAAAACAGTAAAGTCAGTACAACAGTAAAATTAATAAAAAATAACAAAAACATTTCATAATAATAATAATAATAATAAATTCAATTATATAAAAATCTTAATCATTATACAATAAATAGCAATATTCTTATTTAAAATTATCCAGTTTGAAAATGATATATCAACTTGGGACACATTTGTAGTTAAAATACATGTCGAAATTATTAAAAAAAATTTATACGGGTATTTAGAAATTTTAAAATAATAAATTAATTATAATAATATATTATTGTTTCGCTGTTCGTTAAAAACAAAACCATATCCAATTTGTTTTCATTGTTTAATGTTAATTAGATGACATTTTTGAATAATAATAAAAAATCAAAAATACTTTACAATGTAATATGGTCTTACATTGTATGCATTTCTTTAAAATATTACATAAATAATTTATTTGTTTTGTCTAAAATGCACTTTATAGGGCACGATGAGTAAAAAAAAACCGCTAAAATGTTTAGTTTAGCTTCCCAATTATTTTATAGTTTTATTTGGTCTTTTTCTTCATATATTTTTCTCCCACAACCAAAAGGGGGTTGAGGATAGTTAAAAATGGTGGGGAAATTAAAACAGTAAACTCTTTTTCCTCGCGTGAAAAGAAATTAATAGGGAATCGCCAGAACTTTTTTTTACATTCGCAAGTAAACAATAATTTAGTTCTTGATAGTTTTTAATATCGAAGATAATATTAGGAATATTTAAAATACCAAAAATTTACTCGTATTGTATTAGCATTAGTATTATAAAATCGCAAGTTAATTTTTTTTTCACGATATTATAAATTTTATTTTATTTGATTAATATATTTTTTTTAAATTACATACAGTTGCTTAATTTGTTTTTTTAAGGGATGTTATGTGTTTTGTTACGTAAGGGGAATTATACAATATTGTTACGGTTTTGTTACGATGGAAGCGAAGAAGGGTAAAAACGTTTTTTTACCTTTACTTAATTCTTAAAAAATAAATAATTGGGATGGTGTTCGGGTAAAATAATAACATCCAATGCCATCCTTTGATCCATGCCAGACGTCAAAAATGTCACTTTAATATAAAATTGAATACAATTCCTCCTTATAACGTTGAGTCTGAACGAGCCTACTCAGCTGCAGGTTTAATCTGCATCAAGATTCCATCTAGATTAAATTACTAATGTATTTCTAGATTTAAAAAAAATACAATTTAGATTAGATTTTTAAATGTTATATTATTTCATTTACTTTATTTTGTTAATTTTAATTGAATTTATTGCTTGTGTACACTGCTTGTTGAATTTATCATTTATTTAGTAAAAATGTTTGATATTTTTATGGTACAAAACATAAAATTGGATTTTTTTACTAAAACCGGTTAGTTGTTGAAAATTTAACCGATAACTGTTTTTAAAATGGGTATCCGGTTATCCAATTTCTGTACATGATTACATTTTTTACGACTATTCATATTTAGCATATTTGTCATAATTAAACGATTTGACACATTTCAAATCACATATTTACTGAACGAGACACCTTTCCGGTGATAATGTCCGTTCCGCTGTATTGGCTCAAGTTATCACTGGAATGTCGAGTATATGCGCCAGCACTTGTTTCACTGTGTATTCAATAAACAATAATTAAAGTTGTGCTAACATCCTTCCACGTGTCGCAAGTCGGCACATAATATATACATATACACTCGTATACATAATACTAATATATTATATATAATATACACATATATAAACAATTATATGCGTTTGCACAAGAAACACGCACACGCCGTTATGCAAATGTGTGCGCGCACAAATACGCTCCACGAACAAATTGTGTAACATTTAGCAACAACACTAATTAATTATTTTAACAAATAGAAGAAGAAGAAAAAAAATAACACAAACACAAACGCCGCTGCGTTGCGCGCGTGCTCAAACGCGTTAATACCTACCTACACATACTAACTATATATGAAGTATATGTGTATTGTTTATATATTCAAAACATTGCAAATATCTCTTGAGATCTCAGAGCATACAAATACACACACACACGCACACACACGCACATATCGTACACGGTAGTACACAAAAGACCGCAGAAATGTCTGTCGGCCGCAGATCTACAGCAAAGCACAGAGGAGACCTACGTGGACGCTTGCTGGACGCTGGCTAACTTCCCGATAGATGTTCGTTCATTAGCACCTGCTGCGTAACATTCTTATTACGGAATTGTTAACATGGCCCTCACATAATTGTTGTATTTAAATGGTAACAAAAGGTGACTTATGCTGCTGCCGTATATAGAATGTTTCATCTATTCCTATACGATATACGATATATGTGTGTGTGTGTTAGTGTTAGTGTTTGTGCGCGTGTGTGGTGCTGCACATTGATTAATTGTTAAAGGTTACCCAAATACAAGACTCTCTGAATGACTGAGGGTGTGGTATTCAGGCGGTCCTATTTGGAATCTCTGTGCCGATTGCCGACTGCTGCACAGACACGCCAGAATGATATATTTGAAATTAATTTGATTTTAATATACTCTGCGTGGAATATAAACTATATACTACACTGCAGGCAGAGTGCAACAAAAGGATGATATCATCATTTCGAATCTGAGTGTGCCATCGCACGTGTAATTAATTTGTAACTTCAAATGCGCGCGCGCGCGCATCCAACGATTACGGTTAATTCTTGGAGAGATCTTAATTTGTTTCTCACGCGTGAATATATATATATATATATATATATATGCAATATAAAAAACTCCTGCATGAAAATATACCATACAATGTATGTATGCACTTGCATCAAGTAATATAAACATTCACTCAAAAACTGCAAGTAATTTTGCGCCAACAAAAGAGAATATTAATACCCTTTGCGCAGTCGAGTCCTAAACCCCTTAAATACGTTCATATTAATGTAAAAATGTATTGTGTGTAGCTGCGCGGGCGCAGCAGCACGCATACAATGTGTTAAGGTGAAAAAGTCACACTTATCTGATACAGATCAGAAATCATAATTGCCGTGTGTCTATATTATCGCTCACCTGCATGCGCATGCGCTTATACCCGTACCGTATATATATTTATATATATATATATATAATAGCTTTCTGTGTAAATACAAGTATATAACATATATACATTATACATTATATACATCCTTGTTCACCTGTAAGCAATTACATATGGTTATTGGATATAGATATTTAGATTAGATAGGTAGATATGAAATTGATGTTTGACAGTGATGTCTGCTGCGTATATGTATAGACACTTTGAAATGTTTCTCTCAAAATTTCAATGTGAAACTTCTTTTTTTGTGTCCTTTTAATATGAACATTATATATATGTATAATCTTATCGAAAGGTAAGATTTTTTTTGAGTGGCGCTTAAATTATAAAAGATCAGCGCCTTTGAACTTAAACATCTGAATGAACTGCGTGAAATGTGGTTTAAAGTGTTAGCTGTAACTAATGCAATTATGTCGGATTAACAATCATTCTCTCAAATCAATTATTAGCCAGTGCAGCGTTTTTTATATTGGAACACTTGGTGATACCAGGTGAAACATATGATATCCTAAAATCTATATTATACTGCATGGAAATTATAGAACTAAACAATTAAAACTACACATATTTTCTGAGAATAATTAATATTAAGTTTAAATTTGTAATACATTTTTAAGTAATATTTTTTATATAAATTATAATTTTTTTTCAAAATTGTGATTTATTTAAAGTATTTTTTAAATTCAGAATCAAGACATTAAACTATTGTAGACCTTTAAACATATATATTTTTCCAAAAGGTTTTTAACTGTAAATAAAAATATAAGAATCTTTTCATCTTAAATAGGTTCGTATAGTTCGCCGAAACTATTTCTGTAATTTTATTTATTCAATATGCTCTTATTTAATAATTTAGTATTATCAACATAAAGCACTTTTCAGTGACAAAACGCAGATGACCTTTTATATTTGATTTGTGTTTTAAATTTGATGTTTGAAATTTATTTTTTATTTTCAGTATAGCTTGTCTTGGAATTTTCTTTTCCAAATATTAAATATTTTTTCAAATCTTAGACTTGTTGTGGTTGCATTATTTCATATAATTATTCGGCTCTTGATGAAATGAAATAAAGTTTTTAAAAAATGTTTACAAATATGCGTTACCACAAAAACATAAAACGCAAAGAGCGCAGTTGTTTTTTCATTGCCAGAACAAACAACTACTTAAAGAACATTCTTATAAATATCAAAAATTCATATAAATGGAGTAAATATCTTGTTTTATAGTATTTATAATGAACATTATTAAGACAAAATAAGTTATAACTAGGGATCTAAAAAGATGCTCTGGCTTCTTTTTTGTGGCAACCGTATCGTTAGATGAGTTAGGCAGAAATATGTTTCATATAAATTAAATCAATTTAAGACCTACTTGTTAGTGCTATTTTTAGCAATAGAAAACTTTAACTAGTAATAAATGTATTTTTGTTCGTATTATTTTTCCATGTTATAATCTAGAAATTTGAAGTTATTCTATAAAGTACATTTTTTTTTAAAATAATGTGAATTATATTTTAGTATTTAAGATTTTTTGGGTATATTATGTGTTTATAATGTATTTTTAGAGCTTATTTTAAGGTCTTAAAACGATGTTTTAATGGCTTATTTTAGGCGATTAAAATCATATTTTTAGCTTTTCTTTTTGGTTAACCTAGTTATAACTAAAAAAACAAACACTAAAGAATATCTGGCATTTTATATTAAATTAACAAAAATTAAACGCGACAAAAACGATAAAAACAACATTTTTTTAATTGCTGGCACGGACAATGTGATACAAATATATGAAAATCAGATGCAAGTAGTTATAACCACATGATTCAACTATTTAATAACATATATGTTTTTGAAATAAGTCCACGATTGCAAAAAGTTAATTGTGGCTATTCGCTTTTTTTGTGTTAAATAGATACTCCTATCTTCATCGTCTTAGTGTAAGTGGCATATTTAAAATATGTTGCAAAGCCACAATTGATCAAGCTCGTTTTCGCAGCATGAGTTGCGTAATAACATCAGAGACCTCTTTCATTTCCGTCATTGATATTTGATAGTGAATTTAAGACATTATAAAGGCAAAATTGAATTGATCCCATGTAGACACATTTTCAGTATTCCAAAAGCTAGGTAACCCAAGCATTTCCACCATACCTTTCTTCAAAAAAATTGCTTTTAAATAATAAATGATTTGTAACGTGATTTTCCAAAAATAATTAAATGCTAATTACCTAACATTTCAATATTTGTTTCTTCATAGAATTTCAAAAAAGGGATTTTATTGTGTATGAAATGTTTTTTAATATATTTTAAATATACACTAATATACTCTCAGTTTGATTTATTAGAATTTCAATTAAAAAATAATCAGTGTCTTTAAAATATAATGCAATTTACTAATAAAGTTTTAAATAAAAAAAAAATTATATTTATTAGTATATGTGATTATATATTATAAATCTTTCACATAACAATATTTTATAAAATAATAAATTACTCTTATTTGCAATAGAAAATATAGTAATAATTAACGAATTACATTGTGAAACGCAGTCTATTTGTATTGGGAGTAACAATGGTAACTTTATATTTGTAGTTTTTCTGAAAGATTAGTATTAATCTGCAAAGCCAAAGTAATGACGACTGTGGGAAATTTTGGCGCTTTCGGATGGATTGACTTGCAAGAAAACTACTTTTAAAAACTCCAATAATTAAATTTTTCTCTTATTCGCTTTGTGTTTTTGTTAAAAATAAAATTTGCTTGTAAGTGAGCTTTTTTATTTTTATGCTAAACTTTATACAAATGTACATGTCATAAAATGCAGTAAAGTGTTTTTTTGCGAATGAAAGCTGAATTCTTGACGAAGCTGTTGTTTGCTTGGAAAATAATGTCCAAGTACCATACGTTATTTTTGCTTCGGATTTTTCTAGGTTAGTTTTGATCTTCCGGTGAGTCAATTAATAATACAGTTAAAGTAAGTACTTGGTTTAATTTAACTATGTACAAAAACCTTTTATATTCTATATGTATAACTATCAATAACATGTGGGTTTCTTCTAATAAATAAACCATAAATTTCTTTGCGTTTGTCCTTCAGATTAAAAAATGTAATATTTATTGCTTTTTGACGAAAAATAAAGTGTGCCTAAAATCAATATTTGTTTACAATAAAGCTTAAAAGCTTTAAAATAAAAAAATATACATAAAACAAATAAAAAAGTTTTCATAAACCAATGCTCAATTAGATTTTTAAATGTGATATATTATTTTTTGATTTTGTATACAATAATTGGTTTGTGATAATTTAAAGCATAAATAAACTCATAAATATGTTTTTTTTTATTTTTTTTTATAAAATTTACGATTTTTACTTCTTTTAATTATTGATCGATGATCATTTTGATGATAAATAAGAATTTCCGAAATGAAATTTTTAATAACTTTTTTCACATTAGCCGGATGTAAATAAATCGGCTTTTTCAGTTAACTTCTTCGAAGTGTAAGAGAATTGCCTTAACGTCAAAATCTGTTTTTGAGCTCTTGAATTCAAAATAAATAGTAATAGAGAGAATTATTATTAAAGATTAAAGTGTAAGTAAAGCGTATCATTAGTATTAATATAACTTAATAGAACAGTAAACAACATATTTTTTAGTCTATCAAATCCTGCATGCATTATTTCACATAAAATGATTCGTCAATTAAATATACATGCAAAAAACACACTCGTCCGCCCGGTCCAAAATACTTAAACTGGAAATCAAATTAGTTAGGTAGCACTCTCGAAGAATTCCAGACTATAAATGCACGCGCAGACACAAATTAATGAATGCGTCAGACCGGCAAATAGGTTTCTTCATCTTAGCGCGCCCACCAAGAGATTAATACATTATAAAATGCTATATAATAAGAGAAGTATATATATATATATATATAGTTCTGTTGTGTTGTATTGTGGCCGAGAGTGCCAGGCTACTTTTCGTCGGCCGACCGTTTCGTGCTCTGATGTTCACTGTGGCTCAGTTCGATCGCTAATAGCATTTAAATTCCGTGCTAAAGATGGTTTTCTGCTAATTAACACAAACAGACGAATAAAATTCAAATAAAAAATGTTGATTATATTAGTATAGGTTTCCAGGTGTTTTATTTGGTTGAAGCTTGAGTGCGTGCGTGTGTATATTAAGTCGAAGTGAGATCATCGTTAATTCGTCGGCAGCAGTTTACATAAATCAGATAAATCGTAATTATATGTATGTAAATATTATGTATATAATATATTTAGATGTGTTTATATAGCTTCGACTCGAATTAAAATATTAGTTTTGCACATTTGCAAACATTTACCAACAATTACATAATAAAATGTTTATAATTTATGTCAATTTTATGTATATATATATATTAAAAAATTGTGTTAATTATTATTATTAACTGTAATTGCTATTGTTATAATTTCATTTAATGGTTTTAAGTTGCATTTTATAAAGTTTAATATCACCTATATTTTTTGTTTTCTAGCTCTAATTAATTGAAGGAACTGATACTATTTTCCAAACGATCCGGTATCTGAAATTGAATCGAAGCAAAAACTAGATGAACATTTCACTTTAGGTACAAAAAATATTAATTTACCTTGGATTATATATTTGTCAGATGTATTTATTCAAATATCAACGAGCATTTATATTTTATATATATTATATGATAATATTTTAATGCATATAACCTAAGCGTAATAAACAAAAGATTATTATGATTATGATATTAAGTGTATAATAATTATGTGTTTTTGTATATGTTATACCTACTATTTGTTAAATTTAACAATATAAATTTTATTCATTTACTTATATTTTTTCCAAATAATAATGAGAAAATTTAGTATTTGAGTCTATAGAGCGTACTAGAATTTTATGGAAGCCAACTTCTTTAGCAAGTGAAGAACATGAACAGATTATAGACTTATGTGATGCATATTTATTCTTCTGCGGTTACCAGCAAGATATACATGATTTTATGGAATGTGTATTTAAAAACCAACTTAACTGTTAGAGGGTTTTAAAAACACAAATATATGTAAAAAAAGAAGAGATGAATTTCCGAGATACAAAACTGTCCATGATTAGGAGATGAGATACCGTCTCACAGAGTAATCCAGCACGTACACCAGAAGGGCCCAAAGTACTATTAAAACTGACTCATACTTATATTTATGAATAATTGAATTAATGCATTTATTTTTTTATAATTATCAAATAATAATTTATGGATACCCCTTTACCGAATATTGCTGGTTGTTTGTGAATGCATGAAATTTTTTTGCGTTAAATTAAAAAAAATTAGACACCCTGTAATATAATTTTCTGTATAAACTAATAAAGCTAAAGCGACAATATATTATTATTTTTTATTATTATCTACGAAAAATCATTTGGACAACTTGGTATTATATGCCTTTCATATTAGCCACGCTTGTATTAAAAACTTAAACTGCTTTAAAAGAAAAATACAGAAAAATATTTGTTATATGTTACCATCAATATTTGGTAATTAAGCTATTGATTTTATTCTTTATACAAAGTAACTTGCTTTTCTTTCTGTTGTGGACCCAATTATCGGGTCCAGGCCCAAAATGTATATACAACACGAATTTCTGAAACTTCTGTACTATTATAAGAAATATCAATATTAAATATTTAGTTCTACTTTTTTAAACAAAAAATTAAATTTATTTTTTTATTTACAATTATTATTTTTAGAGCAACATAAAATAAGCTTATATTTCTTATTTTTGAGCAATCGTATTTTGAAATGTGAAATGCATAAATACGTTTCATACAAATTCAATCAATTTAGGACCCATTTTTTATGGTGTTTTAAGCTTTTTTTTAACATAAATTCTTATTTTTCTATATTTTTTAAAATTAAGTTTATACAAGTACAAACGCCTATTTGAGTGCTTATTTCTTTTTTTATCGTAAAACAAGAAAAAAAAATTAAATGTATTTTTTTTTGCTTATGGAAGCATAGTTATAAGAATTTTTGTTTTTTTGTAATTATAATGTATGTTTAGGACTTAACACGATGTTTTCATGTCTTAACTAAAAAGCCTAAAATCATTTAATGTTTTTTTAGTTGTCCCAATAATTGTATTATATATAAGTCGATCTATAGCATTTTTGTGTTGTTGCTCCACCGCACCGCTCCTCACCGCATATATTTATCCGCGAGTACAGGCATATACATAATAGAAACACTAATAGAACATACTCGATTGCGCGCGCCATAGCGCAGCTCCGAGCATATTTTGAACCTAAATCTCGATAGAAATCTATAAAATATTACAACAACAGCATTGCAAGCATAAATACTATATAGATATAGATATATAGGTAGTATTACAATGTAAATGTCGTGCTGACGGAGCCGGAGCCGGAGCGGAGCACGCGGCGTTATGCCCGCATTCGATTTGGACCCTACGATTTATCATTTTTCCTATGCAATTTTTGTCGAATCTTTGTATATGCTACTTTACATATACACTTTACATATACACTTTAAATATAAACTTTACATATGCATATAGAAACATAGATATATATAAGCCAGAATACAACATGCAACATAAATACAAACATAATATACACTCGTCGAAACGATTCCGATCGACGCGCCGATTTATTTAAATGAGATCATGCATTTTTTCCACAGCCGAATTTAAAATCGAATATATATATATATATATATATATAAAAAATAAAAAATGTATATATATATATATATAGATAATAATATATATATATATATTTTACT